>SOPI01000224.1:0-60689 GCA_021307395.1 Trypanosoma vivax
TAGAATAAAATAATATGCAGAATTGAAAACTATTTAATTTAGAAGTTTCCACTTGCTAAATTAAATTAAATTACTTGAAATGTCTATTAAAGTCAAACATTTTTAAATAAAAAGAAACATTTTTATTTAATTAAATAATTTAGGAACAAAAACTTGACATTAAAAAATAAAAAATAATAAATAATAAAATAAAATGTAAAAACACGAAGAGAGCATTTATTCCGAGAAATTAACTTTCATCTGTCTTTTCAACTGTGTACCTTCCGTGCCCTGAGAAAAAATAACAATTCTTTTTTTATTTCTTTCTAGCTCAATTAAAAGTATCGGCTTTACATCATTCTTTTTATTCTTCTTCCCGCGACTTCGCCCAACAACAAAAGCAAAAGGCCTTAAACTAAACTCTATTTTTAGAAAATAAATTTAAAATAAATAAAACGATTCAAAATAGTTCTCGTCACTCTAATTCTTAAACAGAATTCTAAATGACGTAAAATTATTGAAGCCTCAGCTGCGAGTCAAATTGGTCACTTCTTCTTGTCTATCCTTCTTCTGTTTTCGAACTTCCTCTTTCCTTTTTTTTCGACTTGCTCTTTGTTTCCCTTCTCCAGTTCCCAGTTCAAAATGGCCTATCAAAAACACTAAAAAATTACAAAAATTTTGCTGCTGCGCCTCTCACGCCTACGATGCCCACCGCTTCGTGTCGCTTTCGCTTCTCTTCTCTTTGCGTCGAACATCGAGTCAAAAGCTTGATAAAAACGAAAAACCTAAAACTATCTTTGTCCACCGCTACTGCCTCTTTTCCCGCTCTCCGCGCCCCCTCTATTTTTCGGTGCGCGTCAAAAAAGTTGCCACCTCAAACCGCTGGCCAAGCTGCGCCGCTCAGTGTCAAAAACAGCCTTGCGCGTTGAAGCCTGCCACGCGTGCGAACCAAACCGGGCTGCTCCTCTCTCCCTGTCGCCTTCTTTCAAAGAAAAGTCGTCGCTTCCGTTGCGTGTCCTTCTCATCCTTCCTCCTCTCACCCAAACCCAGGCTTTGCGCGTCGCCGCAAACCCTGCGCCATGCGTGCCTCCGCCCCTCCTCGTGCGGACAACCACCAAAAAATAGCGTCTGCGCGTCCTGCTTTGCTTGTCACTACTGACTAGCAAAAAAACGAAAAACTCAAGCAAAAGCTGGTCGCAGCGTTCTCTGTCGCTCGACCCCTCTGAATAACATTTTTCCGTGCCCACCAGTCGCGTGGACTGCAGCAAAAAAAAACGGCAGTGCAAAACGAAAAAATGCAAAATCCATGCAAAATACACGTCGCTTCAAAATTCGGCTCGCGTCCTGCTCGCCTGGCAGTCTTGCCGCTCTCCACGCCACTGCGTCCCTCCCTTCCCACTCCCCCTTTCGCGCACCTTACCCATCCTTTGGCTTCGTCCCAAACGCCTTCGGCGTCTCGCTCACGCTCTTTCTCCCCCAGGCGTTTCTCCTCTCTCCGGCGCTGTTCCACGCCGCGCCCAAGCCTTACCCTTCCTTCGACCACGCTTTTGCCCACCTCATGTCGCTTTTCGGTCTCTTTCATTCCTCTCGCGCGCGCTGACGCCTCCCTGGTCCGCTGTCCCGCACTTCTTTCAACAGTTCTTGCGCGCACGACGCTGCGACCATGAGTGTCGCCTCTCGTTGCCTCCGCGCCACTTCACAATTCGGATGTGTCCACGCAGCGCACGCATCCTGTTTGTCTCCTGGGCGCGCCGTGTCTCTTCCAGCACGTCAATGGGTCCAACTCGCCCTGTCTTCCTTTGTCCTGTTCTCTTGTGTTTCTGTTTTCGCGCGCTGCGTTCCCCACTTCTGCGTGGCGGTGCAAAACAAGGTCTTGGTCTCACTTTCCTCTTTTTTCCCTGTTTGCCTGTCATTCCCATCCAGTGCTAAACGGCCCTATGTCCGCTGAGTTTCCCGTTCCAGTTCGCCGTCTTCTGCCCACGCGCCTTAACTTCGTCGAGCCCGCGGCTCCCTTTCAACCTCGCTTTGGCTCCGCACTTCCTCCATCGCTGGTCTTGTCAATCTCGCTCGCGCTTCCTATTGCACCCTCGTTGTGCCGCGTGTGTCTGCCGCACGCTCTTTTCACCCTCTTTTCTCCAAACCAGCTCCTGTCCAGCAGTCCTCCGATGGCACTCCCATTGTCTCTCCAACCGCGCGCCCCCCGCACCTCGTTTCTCTCCTTCGCTTGCCTCGCATTGTCTTGCACCCCTCTTTTCTACTTCCGTGCTTCACGCACGCCCTTCCTTACTGCGAGCGCGTTCCCTTTGCCAAACTTGTCTCCTACAGGCCACGCTGCGTTTAGCTTGCTTCGCCCCTTCTTTGTCCTTCTCTCCCCGACCGAACCGTTTTCCGCCCACACACCCATCTTCCCTCCTTCACTTCTCGGCAGCAGGCAAAAACGCACAAGCGCGCACGGCCCGAAAAATGGCATTTTGTCAGCCGAACGCGATCCCGTTGCGCACAGTCAACTTTTGCCGGTCCTCTTGCCGTCAAAATCCTCCGCGCCCGCTGACCGGCTGTTTCTGCCATTTGTCCGCCATCCTACTCTCTCTGCTGCCAAGCTGCGCGCTTTCCCATCCGCCATTGCCCCTTCGGGCCTGCGAATATGCCCTCACGACCAACTTCGCCATCCCCCACTTCTCGCAGGCAAGCCTGCCATTCCTTCCTTTCCTCGTCTCCTCTGCTCAGCTCGGTTGCGTTCCACCCTGCCGCCATCAAAGCAAAAAACGGTGCTTGCACAGCTTTCGATACACACAAACGCGCCCTGTGTCTCTGTCCCTCCCCCTCCCTTCCGGTTCCCCCCTTCCTAATGTCCCTGCCCCAGTCTTGCGCCCACCATCAGCGTGGACTGTCGTGCCGCACCCCCGCATCCTGTCTTGTCCCTACTTGTCATCCCCTCCCTTCGTTCGTTGGCAGCCGCCGCCCTCCGATGCACACAGTCCCGCCCCCAAGGGCCGACCGGCCTCTCACGAGACGACCCCTCCTTCGTCCCTCCCCGATCGCGCGCTGGATCCACTCGTCCCTGTTGCCCGCGCGGCTTCAAGGCTGTTCATACTCACTTCCCTCCCTGGGCCTTCTGCCTCCTCTGCCCGCTGCCTTCGTCTGCCATGCCTGCCAGTCACCGCTCTCGCTCCGCATCGAATTCAAATGCAATCGTCAACAAAGCACCCGTGGCACCGCCTTCCTCCCCGGTGTTCTCTCGTGCGTCGCAAATCCGTGTTTTGTGCATGTGGCTCATTGCCTTCTGCGCGTCCTCTCCCCTCTCCGCCACACGGTCGGTTTTCTTCACAGTTCCCGCGGCGTGGCCCCTGGCTGTCGGTCCGGTTTCTGTGTTCCACCGTCTGCCCTCCGCACTTCCTCTCCACACGCTTTCAACACCCGCCCCGGTTCCTCCCCCTCGCCATTACCTTTCGCCCCTTCAGTTGCGATCTGCCTCAAAAAACGCCACCGCGTAAAACCACAGTCGCCGCCCTTTCACACGGCGCGCGTGTTCCACCACCTCCAAACGTACCCGCCACCCAAGCCACACGCAAACCGTCTCGCATACCCCGCTCCGCACGTCCTCTCTTACGTTGCTCCCACCGAGTGCGCAACCCCGCGCTGCCCTCTCCTGTGCCCGTTCACGCCTTTGGTGCGCGGCATTGCTTCCCCGGTAACACGTCGCTGCTCGCGTCCACGCCTTTTCGGGATCGCGCCCGCCTCCGGGCACTCTGTCCACAACTTCCACGTTTCACCAAGCGTGTTTCGCCAAACCGCTCTGCCACAGTCACGAAAAGCTGCCACGCCTTTGCGCACCTCTTGTTCTGTCGTGCTCTGTGTCGGTGGTGCTCTTCCCTTTTTTGGTCTGCCGACACCCCTTCTCTAGCCTTCTCGCCCTTCTCTGCGTCTTTCGCGGCCAGCGTGCTGTGAGTGCAGGCCGTTGCATTCCCTAGCCTTCATTCGGTTCCATCATCGCCCCCTCTTCGCGCGCCTCAGTCAAATAAACCCACACGCTTCTGCGCTTCACCAAAAGTGTCAGATCCCTGCGTTCGCCGCCTTTCCACCACCCGCTGTCCGTCTCGTTTTCCCTTCTACCCTCTTCCTTGCCCTTCCTCGCTGGTCCGCCTCAGCTTGTTCGCTCTACCTGCTTGTCTCTCGCATCCCTGTGCTTCGGCCTTGTCCAGTCGTCTTTGTCACACGTCGGTGTTAGGGCCCGCGCGCTTTCTCTTGTGGTCTTGTCCAAAGGCTCCGCGCCACTTTTGTCACATTTGCGGTGCAGCCCCCTATTGCGATGGTCTTGCGCGCCGTGCCGCCACTCACGCTTCGTCGATCCCCTGTCCTCCCTTTGCTTGCCGCTGCCCTCAGCGCTCTCTCTCCACTCCCTGGCCCTTCTCAACCGCCGCTTCTGTCTTCCCATGCTGGGCGTTTCCCGATCTTGCCTCCCATGGTCGGCCTGGTTCCACGCTCTTTCTGTCCTGAGCCACACCTCACATTCGCCTCAACCGCTCGGCCGTAAGCGTCTTGCGCCACTGTCGTCTCCAGCTCCCCAGCTTGGGGACTTGCGCCGTCGCTGTGCCCCGTCCGCCTCGGCTCCAGCTGCCCTCGGATAGTCCTCGGGTCAACTCATCGCGCCCGCCTGTCTTCAGGCGCCGCCATAAACCTCGTTTTGCTTTTCTCGGCGTTGACCAACCCAACCTAATTTCGCTTCGCTGCTTTGCATCGTCCCTCCTCGCAAACTGTTGGCTAACATTGCTCCCATCCGCTTTCCTTGTGTGTCTAGCGCCTTGGTCACCACGCCTGCAAAAGCAACATGCTTTCTATGCCTTCGCCTTGTGCCTCAGTCGCGCTGCCCAGGCACCGCACCGACATTAAACCAAGCACGTCCCCCGTCCAAACTCCGCCAACCGCTTCCTGTTCCACGCCTCTTGGCGTTGTCGCGTCCCCCGTGCCGACTCACCCTGCAGCCTGCAACCACGCAGCTCCACAAGCCCGCCTGGCAGCAGGCGGCGCTCCTCCCTCCTTTTCTCCATCTTCTCTCACCTTCCATTGCAAGGCGAAACGAAAGCGCGCTCGCGGCCGAACCCTCTGCCACGCGAGTTCGCCAGCCGCACAGCCACCGTGCCTCTTTCCCTTCGTCAGTGGTTTCGGCTTGCGTCTTCTCGACAGCGGCTCGACCGGCGTTGATATTCACCCGCTTCGCCCGTGCGTCTCGGCGCCACCGGGTGCTGGTGCGACCCTCGGGCACTTCCCTCGCGCGAACTGCTGGCCGGTTTATCCTTCTGTGTTTTGAGCGCTGCGTCCCTCGCGCGTCCCAGTCGCCGGCGGGTTCTGCGGCTGTCATCGTGCCCCCCTTCTGGCGGCTGTCCCTCCGACCTTCTTCTCTCCGCCGGCTCGGTCGAACACCGGTCCGTCCCCTTCCGTGTCCTGGTTTTTCTTTGGTCCTGCCACGCGGCGCCATGCCGAGTCCATGCGCCGCGAGCCAGCCAATCGTCTCCGCTCATTCGCGCGCACTCACGGTTCGCGGCAGCTGGCACTCGTGCTGCTGTGGTCGCCACGGTCTTCGCGCACGCGGTGGCACGCCGGAAGCCGCTGCCCTTCATCACGCCCAACCTCTCAGCGCGCCAGCCGCAGCTGCCCGTTCCCCTCCGCGCGACCACAGCCGTGGCAGCTGTTGCCGATGCTGTGGCCCCTTCGCGCGGTGCCGCGGGTCCAAAACGCGCGCGGTTGTTCGCCTCGCGCCCCCATGCCCTGTGGCCTTTGAGGTGGGAAGGCCGTGTGCCCCGCGCGGCGGGCGCCGGCTGTGCGAGCGGCGACTGGGCACGCGTTGCGTGTCCCTTCGCAACGTCCGCGGCATGCCGGGCCAGCGGCCGACAAGGCAGCTGAGAGCGTCACCCTGCGTTGCGGTTGCGCAGCGCACGCCCAGGCGCCCCGCCTTGCGGACTTCGCGAAGGACGTATCTGCCGTGTGCCTGAGGAGCGCGGCTTGGTTCTTGCTGCACCGCGCGCGCACGGTGGGTTGAACGGCGTAGGAGGGTTGCGCGCATGTGCCCGGCGACGTGGTGTCAGGCACCGAGAGCGCGGGCCGCGGCGGAGCAGGCGCGCAAGCGAAGACGCCGGTTTAGCGCAGTGCGTCGTCCGGCCACCTGCACGCACCAGCTATTTGCTGCCGTTCGACGAGGGAGTGACTGGCAGGGTGGTGTTGTGACGCGGCGGTGGTCGGGTGGACTTATTGGCGGAGGTGCCTGGCCGGGGGTAGGGACGGTTCCTCTGCGAAGAGCCGGCGGAAGCGACGGGGACGGCGGAAGGGCGCGCGTGCAGCGATCGCATCGGCCTTGGGCACGAAGGCAACACTGTGGGCGCACGGCGCAGCAGGGCCGCGGGAGGGAGCGAGAGCCGGAGGGGAATCTGGGAGGGCGTGGCAACGCGTTGCAAGGGGGAAGGTCGCTAGGATGCTTTTCGTGGCGTTGTGCTTGCTGCACTGGGCACTTGCGTGCCGCACGTGCGTGGACGGGACCAGCTTCAGCAGAGGACTGAGCGAGGCGGACGCCAAGGACCTGTGCAACAGCGCGGCGGTCGCACGCGCTTTGGGGGCAGCAATGGACGAGGTGAGCGAGGCAGCGCGGCGACGCGCATCCGCAGCCGCAGCGTGGGGGAGCTTGCTGGCACGCGCAGCTGCGGCACACAGGGGGGCCAACGAAACACTGGGGAATAGGGCGGCAGAGGAGGTCACGAGGCTTTTGGCAGAGGGCGACCTGCAGGCACGCGCGGCTGCGCTCGGCGAACAAGCACGCGCGCACGAAGCGGCAATCGTCGGCGTCGTGACAACGTTTCTCTCGTTTTCTGGCTCGGCCACAAGCGACACGAACGGGAGACTGTGCGTCGAGAAGAGCAGCAACGCCGCGCAAATTACACGGGAAGGTGAGGCGAACACAGCGACGAGGCTCTCGCAGCTCGGGTGCACTGACGCAGAAGAAGAAATCAACGCACTGAAAGAAAAGCTCGTAGCCGGCACAACGCTGTACGATGTGCAAGGGCCGAACAAGAAGAACATAAAGGGTGCGACACTCGCCGAACAGCTCGCACAACCAACGACGTTTACGATGGCTGGCCATACTAACAGCTACCACGCCGTAAGCGCCCAGCCAAAAGGGATGCCCGCTGACACAGTTCAGGAGCCACACCACAATCGCCAGCGGCGGCGTCATCACACTCACGGCCGCACTCGAAAGCGGTCACGAACAGTACAAAGCACGGGGGACACATCGAAAGGGTACGCATGGAAACCAACATGGAACGGGATCCTGATCATGACACCGGCAAGCCAAGCAAACATGGTGACGTCAAACACAGACGACACGAGCATGGCGTGGACAAAGGGCGCAAGAGCAGCAATGACGGCACTCGCGGCAAACGCCACACAAACACTCACCACGCACAGGCAACTCGAACTCGCATGCAAGCAAAAACGCACAACATGCAGCACGCCGCGGCAAAACGCTATGAGCGAGTTGCTGGCACACCAAGCGGAGAGAGAGGACGCTGAAACCGAAGCCACAAGCGGCGACCCGCAAGCACCAGCAGGGGAAAAAAGGCACGCAGAAAGCACAGGCACGGACAGCAAGGCACAAAGGCACAAGCACGACACAAGCGGGGACATGCGCACCAACACAGCAAAAGGCACCGAGACACAGAGCACGTGCACAGCACGCGGGGGGACATGGGACGCCCAACAAGGGCAGTGCAGCACCGCATCAGGTCAAAAACACAGGGGCGCGGCCATGGCGGCAGCGGCGAGCCTGCTCGCCCGCACAGCAACAACCACAGGGACGCGAGCATGATACACGCACAGCTGCATGCAACACGCGCGAAAGCATCGTGCCGTGAAGAAGAAAGAGGAGAATGCGGCACAGTGCCAAAAAAGAGAAAACCCAGCGCAGGGACGCAAGGAGGCAGGCACACACGCGCACAGCCCACGCACGCACAGAAGGCACAAGCAACAAAGGAACAACAAGCAGCAAGGGACGAACAAAGAACAAGACAAACGCAACACGGAAACAAGAAACAAAGAAAAGACTGCGAGGCGAGTGCGGCAGTGAAAAGAGGAAGAAGAGTTGACAGAACAGCAAAAGAAGAAAAGCACAAAAGGAAAGAACACGCAAGAGAAAGCAAACAACAAAGCCGCAACAACGCAGCGCACTCAAAGGAAAGAATAGGAAAGGAAAGACAGAGGAATGAAAGCACGCAAGCATTGGAGACAAACACTTTGATTGATTGACGACGACAACAAGGCAGGGCGACAAGGAGCGGAAGAACAAAAAAATGAAGCGAAAGAGAAAAAAGCAAACAAGAAGCATGGCCAACCAAAAATGCGAGGAAGCGGAGACAGCAGCAGGGGAAAGAACAGAAAAAAAAGGAAAAAGAAGAAAAAAGAAGAAAAAACGCAGAGGCGGAGCGACAAGTGACAAGCGACACAACTCACCGCGCGACAAGAAAAAAAAACAAAAGCGGGAAAAGAAAAAAAAGAGCAAAGGAGAAAGAGAAAAGGAAGCAAACCAAAGAAACAAAAATTAAAAAGAAACGAAGAGCTCTGAAACGAAGTTGCAGAAAACTTAAAAGTACTAAATTAAAATACTATTTTTGAAGCGAATCTTACAGGTCAAAAAAACGTATTTATTAAAAGCAGGCAACCAAAAGTAACAAGAATAGAAACCAAAAGTTATTTTAAAAAGACATTTTCTTACTTAATCATTTCCCATGCACTGAAAAAATTTAAAAAAAAATATAAAATTTAAAAAAACTTATGAAAAGGAAAATAAAGTCTAAAAATTATAAAAAGACTGAAAACAAAAAACAACAGGAACCTAAAAATAAATAAGAATAAAATAGAATAAAATAATATGCAGAATTGAAAACTATTTAATTTAGAAGTTTCCACTTGCTAAATTAAATTAAATTAATGAAATGTCTATTAAAGTCAAACATTTTATTAAATAAAAAGAAACATTTTTATTTAATTAAAATAATTTAGGAACAAAAACTTGACATTAAAAAATAAAAATTAATAAAAAATAAAATACAATGTAAAAACACGAAGAGAGCATTTATTCCGAGAAATTAACTTTCATCTCTTCTTTCAGTTGTGTACCTTCCGTGCCCTGAGAAAAAATAACAATTCTTTTTTATTTCTTTCTAGCTTAATTAAAAGTAGCGGCTTTACATCATTCTTTTTACTCTTCTTCCCGAGCGACTTCGCCCAACAACAAAAGCAAAAGGCCTTAAACTAAACTCTATTTTTAGCAAATAAATTTAAAATAAATAAAACGATTCAAAATAGTTCTCGTCACTCTAATTCTTAAACAGAATTCTAAATGACGTAAAATTATTGAAGCCTCAGCTGCGAGTCAAATTGGTCACTTCTTCTTGTCTATCCTTCTTCTGTTTTCGAACTTCCTCTTTCCTTTTTTTCTTCTTGCTCTTTGTTTCCCTTCTCCAGTTCCCAGTTCAAAAACGCCTATCAAAAACACTAAAAAAATTACAAAAATTTTGCTGCTGCGCCTCTCACGCCTACGATGCCCACCGCTTCGTGTCGCTTCGTGTCTCTTCTCTTTGCGTCGAACATCGAGTCAAAAGCTTGATAAAAACGAAAAACCTAAAACTATCTTTGTCCACCGCTACTGCCTCTTTTCCCGCTCTCCGCGCCCCCTCTATTTTTCGCTGCGCGTCAAAAAAGTTGCCACCTCAATCCGCTGGCCAAGCTGCGCCGCTCAGTGTCAAAAACAGCCTTGCGCGTTGAAGCCTGCCACGCGTGCGAACCAAACCGGGCTGCCCTCTCTCCCTGTCACCTTCTTTCAAAGAAAAGTCGTCGCTTCCGTCGCGTGTCCTTCTCATCCTTCCTCCTCTCCACCCAAACCCAGGCTTTGCGCGTCGCCGCAAACCCTGCGCCACGCGTGCCTCCGACCCTCCTCGTGCGGACAACCACCAAAAAATAGCGTCTGCGCGTCCTGCTTTGCTCGTCACTACTGACTCGCAAAAAAACGAAAAACTCAAGCAAAAGCTGGTCGCAGCGTTCTCTGCCGCTCGACCCCTCCGAACAACATTTTTCCTTGCCCACCAGTCGCGTGGACTGCAGCAAAAAAAAACGGCAGTGCAAAACGAAAAAATGCAAAATCCATGCAAAATACACGTCGCTTCAAAATTCGGCTCGCGTCCTGCTCGCCTGGCAGTCTTGCCGCTCTCCACGCCACTGCGTCCCTCCCTTCCCACTCCCCCTTTCGCGCACCTTACCCATCCTTTGGCTTCGTCCCAAACGCCTTCGGCGTCTCGCATGCGCTCTTTCTCCCCCAGGCGTTTCTCCTCTCTCCGGCGCTGTTCCACGCCGCGCCCAAGCCTTACCCTTCCTTCGACCACGCTTTTGCCCACCTCATGTCGCTTTTCGAACTCTTTCATTCCTCTCGCGCGCGCTGACGCCTCCCTGGTCCGCTGTCCCGCACTTCTTTCAACAGTTCTTGCTGCGCACGACGCTGCGACCATGAGTGTCGCCTCTCGTTGCCTCCGCGCCACTTCACAATTCGGATGTGTCCACGCAGCGCACGCATCCTGTTTGTCGCCTGGGCGCGCCGCGTCTCTTCCAGCACGTCAATGGGTCCAACTCGCCCTGTCTTCCTTTGTGCTGTTCTCTTCCGGCTCTGTTTTGCGCGCTGTGTTCCCTACGTTCGCGTGGCGGTGCAAAACAAGGTCTTGGTCTCACTTTCCTCTTTTTTCTCTTTTTTCCCCTCATTCCCATCCAGTGCTAAACGGCCCTATGTCCGCTGAGTTTCCCGTTCCAGTTCGCCGTCTTCTGCCCACGCGCCTTAACTCCGTCGAGCCCGCGGCTCCCTTTCAGCCTTGCTTTGGTCCGCACTTCCTCCATCGCTGGTCTTGTCAACCTCGCTCGCGCTCCCTATTGCACCCTCGTTGTGCCGCGTGTGTCTGCCGCACGCTCTTTTCACCCTCTTTTCTCCAAACCAGCTCCTGTCCAGCAGTCCTCCGATGGCACCCCCATTGTCTCTCCAACCGCGCGCCCCCCGCACCTCGTTTTCTCCTTCGCTCGCCTCGCATTGTCTTGCACCCCTCTTTTCTACTCCCGTTCTTCACGCACGCCCTTCCTTACTGCGAGCGCGTTCCCTTTGCCAAACTTGTCTCCTACAGGCCACGCTGCGCTTAGCTTGCTTCGCCCCTTCTTTGTCATTCTCTCCCCGACCGAACCGTTTACCGCCCACCCACCCATCTTCCCTCCTGCACGTCTCGGCAGCAGGCAAAAACGCACAAGCGCGCACGGCCCGAAAAATGGCATTGTGTCAGCCGAACGCGACCCCGTTGCGCACAGTCAACTTTTGCTGGTTCTCTTGCCGTCAAAATCCTCCGCGCCCGCTGACCGGCTGTTTCTGCCATCTGTCCGCCACCCCACTCTCTCTGCTGCCAAGCTGCGCGCTTTCCCATCCGCCATTGCCCCTTCGGGCCTGCGAATATGTCCCTCACGACCAACTTCGCCATCCCCCACTTCTCGCAGGCAAGCCTGCTATTCCTTCCTTTCCTCGTCTCCTCTGCTCATCTCGGTTGCGTTCCACCCCCCGCCATCAAAGCAAAAAACGCCGCTTGCACAGCTTTCGATACACACAAACGCGCCCTGTGTCTCTGTCCCTCCTCCCTCCCTTCCGGTTCCCCCCTTCCTAATGTCCCTGCCCCAGTCTTGCGCCCACCATCATCGAGGACTTTCGTGCCGCACCCCCGCATCCTGTCTTGTCCCTACTTGTCATCCCCTCCCTCCGTTCGTTGGCAGCCGCCGCCCTCCGATGCACACAGTCCCGCCCCCAAGGGCCGACCGGCCTCTCACGAGACGACCCCTCCTTCGTCACTCCTCGATCGCGCGCTGGATCCACTCGTCCCTGTTGCCCGCGCGGCTTCAAGGCTGTTCATACTCACTTCCCTCCCTGGGTCTTCTGCCTCCTCTGCTCGTCGCCTTCGTTTGCCATGCCTGCCAGTCACCGCTCTCGCTCCGCATCGAATTCAAATGCAATCGTCAACAAAGCACCCGTGGCACCGCCTTCCTGCCCGGTGTTCTCTCGTGCGTCGCAAATCCGTGTTTTGTGCATGTGGCCCATTGCCTTCTGCGCGCCTTCCCCTCTCCGCCACAAGGTCGGTTTTCTTCACAGTTCCCGCGGCGTGGTCCCGGTGTGTCGGTCCCGGTTTCTGTGTTCCACCGTCTGCCCTCCGCACTTCCTCTCCACACGCTTTCAACACCCGCCCCGGTTCCTCCCTCTCGCCATTACCTTTCCCCCCTTCAGTCGCGATCTGCCTCAAAAAACGCCAACCTGTAAAACCACAGTCGCCGCCCTTTCACACGGCGCGCGTGTTCCACCACCTCCAAACGTACCCGCCACCCAAGCCACACGCAAACCGTCTCGCATACCCCGCTCCGCACGTCCTCTCTTACGTTGCTCCCACCGAGTGCGCACCCCGCGCTGCCCTCTCCTGTGCCCGTTCATGCCTTTGTTGCGCGGCACCGCTTCCCCGGTAACACGTCGCTGCTCGCGTCCACGCCTTTGCGGGATCGCGCCCGCCTCCGGGCACTCTGTCCACAACTTCCACGTTTCACCAAGCGTGTTTCGCCAAACCGCTCTGCCACAGTCACGAAAAGCTGCCACGCCTTTGCGCACCTCTTGCTTTGTCGTGCTCTTTGTCGGTGGTGCTCTTCCCTTTTTTGGTCTGCCGACACCCCTTCTCTAGCCTTCTCGCCCTTCTCTGCGTCTTTCGCGGCCAGCGTGCTGTGAGTGCAGGCCGTTGCATTCCCTAGCCTTCATTCGGTTTCATCATCGCCCCCTCTTCGCGCGCCTCAGTCAAATAAACCCACACGCTTCTGCGCTTCACCAAAAGTGTCAGATCCCTGCGTTCGCCGCCTTTCCACCACCCGCTGTCCGTCTCGTTTTCCCTTCCACCCTCTTCCTTGCCCTTCCTCGCTGGTCCGCCTCAGCTTGTTCGCTCTACCTGTTTCCTCTCGCATCCCTGTGCTTCGGCCTTGTCCAGTCGTCTTTGTCACACGTCGGTGTTAGGGCCCGCGCGCTTTCTCTTGTGGTCTTGTCCAAAGGCTCCGCGCCACTTTTGTCACATTTGCGGTGCAGCCCCCTATTGCGATGGTCTTGCGCGCCGCGCCGCCACTCACGCTTCGTCGATCCCCTGTCCTCCCTTCGCTTGCCGCTGCCCTCAGCGCTCTCTCTCCACTCTCTGGCCCTTCTCAACCGCCGCTTCTGTCTTCCCATGCTGGGCGTTTCCCGATCTTGCCTCCCATGGTCGGCCTGGTTCCACGCTCTTTTTGTCCTGAGCCACACCTCACATTCGCCTCAACCGCTCGGCCGTAAGCGTCTTGCGCCACTGTCGTCTCCAGCTCCCCAGCTTGGGGTCTTGCGCCGTCGCTGTGCCCCGTCCGCCTCGGCTCCAGCTGCCCTCGGATAGTCCTCGGATAGTCCTCGGGTCAACTCATCGCGCCCGCCTTTTTTCAGACGCCGCCATAAACCTCGTTTTGCTTTTCTCGGCGTTGACCAACCCAACCTAATTTCGCTTCGCTGTTTTGCATCGTCCCTCCTCGCAAACTGTTGGCTAACATTGCTCCCATCCGCTTTCCTTGTGTGTCTAGCGCCTTGGCCACCACGCCTGCAAAAGCAACATGCTTTCTATGCCTTCGCCTTGTGCCTCAGTCGCGCTGCCCAGGCACCGCACCGACATTAAACCAAGCACGTCCCCCGTCCAAACTCCGCCAACCGCTTCCTGTTCCATGCCTCTTGGCGTCGTCGCGTCCCCCGTGCCGACTCACCCTGCAGCCTGCAACCACGCAGCTCCACAAGCCCGCCTGGCAGCAGGCAGCGCTCCTCCCTCCTTTTCTCCATCTTCTCTTACCTTCCATTGCAAGGCGAAACGAAAGCGCGCTCGCGGCCGAACCCTCTGCCACGCGAGTTCGCCAGCCGCACAGCTGCCGTCCCTCTTTCCCTTCGTCAGTGGTTTCGGCTTGCGTCTTCTCGACAGCGGCTCGACCGGCGTTGATATTCACCCGCTTCGCCCGTGCGTCTCGGCGCCACCGGGTGCTGGTGCGACCCTCGGGCACTTCCCTCGCGCGAACTGCTGGCCGGTTTATCCTTCTGTGTTTTGAGCGCTGCGTCCCTCGCGCGTCCCAGTCGCCGGCGGGTTCTGCGGCTGTCATCGTGCCCCCCTTCTGGCGGCTGTCCCTCCGACCTTCTTCTCTCCGCCGGCTCGGTCGAACACCGGTCCGTCCCCTTCCGGCTCGCGGTTTTTCTTTGGTCCTGCCACGCGGCGCCATGCCGAGTCCATGCGCCGCGAGCCAGCCAATCGTTTCCGCTCATTCGCGCGCACTCACGGTTCGCGGCAGCTGGCACTCGTGCTGCTTTCCGCGCCACGGTCTTCGCGCACGCGGTGGCACGCCGGAAGCCGCTGCCCCTCATCACGCCCAACCTCTCAGCGCGCCAGCCGCAGTTGCCCGTTCCCCTCCGCGCGACCACAGCCGTGGCAGCTGTTGCCGATGCTGTGGCCCCTTCGCGCGGTGCCGCGGGTCCAAAACGCGCGCGGTTGTTCGCCTCGCGCCCCAATGCCCTGTGGCCTTTGAGGTGGGAAGGCCGGGTGCCCCGCGCGGCGGGCGCCGGCTGTGCGAGCGGCGACTGGGCACGCGTTGCGTGTCCCTTCGCAACGTCCGCGGCATGCCGGGCCAGCGGCCGACAAGGCAGCTGAGAGCGTCACCCTGCGTTGCGGTTGCGCAGCGCACGCCCAGGCGCCCCGCCTCGCGGACTTCGCGAAGGACGTATCGTCCGTCTGCCTGAGGAGCGCGGCTTGGCTCTTACTGTGCCGCGCGCGCACGGTGGGTTGAACGGCGTAGGAGGGTTGCGCGCATGTGCCCGGCGACGTGGTGTCAGGCACCGAGAGCGCGGGCCGCGGCGGAGCAGGCGCGCAAGCGAAGACGCCGGTTTAGCGCAGTGCGTCGTCCGGCCACCTGCACGCACCAGCTACCTGCTGCCGTTCGACGAGGGAGTGACTGGCAGGGTGGTGTTGTGACGCGGCGGTGGTCGGGTGGACTTATTGGCGGAGGTGCCTGGCCGGGGGTAGGGACGCGTCCTCTGCGAAGAGCCGGCGGAAGCGACGGGGACGGCGGGCGGGCGCGCGTGCAGCGATCGCATCGGCCTTGGGCACGAAGGCAACACTGTGGGCGCACGGCGCAGCAGGGCCGCGGGAGGGAGCGAGAGCCGGAGGGGAATCTGGGGGGGCGTGGCAACGCGTTGCAAGGGGGACGGTCGCTAGGATGATTTTCGTGGCGTTGTGCTTGCTGCACTGGGCACTTGCGTGCCGCACGTGCGTGGACGGGTCCAGCTTCAGCAGAGGACTGAGCGAGGCGGACGCCAAGGACCTGTGCAACAGCGCGGCGGTCGCACGCGCTTTGGGGGCAGCAATGGACGAGGTGCGCGAGGCAGCGCGGCGACGCGCATCCGCAGCCGCAGCGTGGGGGAGCTTGCTGGCACGCGCAGCTGCGGCACACAGGGGGGCCAACGAAACACTGGGGAAAGGGCGGCAGAGGAGGTCACACGGCTTTTGGCAGAAGGCGACCTGCAGGCACGCGCGGCTACGCTCGGCGAACAAGCACGCGCGCACGAAGCGGCAATCGTCGGCGTCGTGACAACGTTTCTCTCGTTTTCTGGCTCGGCCACAAGCAACACGTCCGGACGACTGTGCGTCGAGAAGGCACCGACGCCGCGCAAATTACACAAGCAGGTGAGGCGAACACAGCGACGAGGCTCTCGCAGCTCGGGTGCACTGCCGCAGAAGAAGAAATCAACGCACTGAAGGACAAGCTCATAGCCGGCACAACGCTGTACAATGAGCAAGGGCCGAGCAAGACGAACATAAAGGGCGAAACACTCGCCGAACAGCTCGCACAGCCAACGGCGTTTGCAATGCTAGCAATAGCGACAGCTACCACGCCGTAAGCGCCACAGCGAGAAGGGCTGCCCGCTGACACAGTTCAGGAGCCACACCAGCGTCACCAGTGGCGGCGTCATCACACTCGCGCCGAACTCGACAGCGGTCACGAACAGTACGACAGCAAGGGGACGCACGAAAGGGCACGCATGGAAACCAACATGGAACGGGATCCTGATCATGACACCGGCAAGCCACGACAACATGGTGACGTCAAACACAGCCGACACGAGCATGGCGTGGACGAAGGGCGCAACAGCTGCAATGACGGCACTCGCGGCAAACGCCACACAAACACTCGCCACGCACAGGCAACTCGAACTCGCATGCAAGCAAAAACGCACAACATGCAGCACGCCGCGGCAAAACGCCATGCCCGCGTTGCTGGCACACCAAGCGGAGAGAGAAGACGCTGAAACCGAAGACACAAGCGGCGACCCGCAAGCACCGGCAGGGGAAAAAAGGCACGCAGAAAGCACAGGCACGGACAGCAAGGCACAAAGAAACAAGCACGGCACAACAGGGGACATGCGCACCGACACAGCAAAAGGCACCGAGACACAGAGCACGTGCACAGCACGCGGGGGGACATGGGACGCCCAACAAGGGCAGCGCAGCACCGCATCAGGTCAAAAACACAGGGGCGCGGCCATGGCGGCAGCGGCGACCCTGCTCGCCCGCACAGCGACAACCACAGGGACGCGAGCATGACACACGCACAGCTGCATGCAACACGCGCGAAAGCATCGTGCCGTGAAGAAGCAAAAGGAGAATGCGGCACAGTGCCAAAAAAGAGAAAACCCGGCGCAGGGACGCAAGGAGGCAGGCACACACGCACACAGCCCACGCACGCACAGAAGGCACAAGCAACAAAGGAACAACAAGCAGCAAAGGACGAACAAAGAACAAGACAAACGCAACACGGAAACAAGAAACAAAGAAAAGACTGCGAGGCGAGTGCGGCAGTGAAAAGAGGAAGAAGAGTTGACAGAACAGCAAAAGAAGAAAAGCACAAAGGGAAAGAACACGCAAGAGAAAGCAAACAACAAAGCCGCAACAACGCAGCGCACTCAAAGGAAAGGATAGGAAAGGAAAGACAGAAGAATGAAAGCACGCAAGCATTGGAGACAAACACTTTGATTGATTGACGACGACAACAAGGCAGGGCGACAAGGAGCGGAAAAACAAAAAAATGAAGCGAAGAGAAAAAAGCAAACAAGAAGCATGGCCGACCAAAAATGCGAGGAAGCGGAGACAGCAGCAGGGGAAAGAACAGAAAAAAAAAGAAAAAGAAGAAAAAACGCAGAGGCGGAGCGACAAGTGTTTAGCGACACAACTCACCGCGCGACAAGAAAAAAAACAAAAGCGGGAAAAGAAAAAAAAACGCAAAGGAGAAAGAGAAAAGGAAGCAAACCAAAGAAACAAAAATTAAAAAAAACGAAGAGCTCTGAAACGAAGTTGCAGAAAACTTAAAAGTACTAAATTAAAATACTATTTTTGAAGCGAATCTTACAGCACAAAAAAACGTATTTATTAAAAGCAGGCAACCACAAGTAACAAGAATAAAAACCAAAAGTTATTTTAAAAAGACATTTTCTTACTTAATCATTTCCCATGCACTGAAAAATTTAAAAAAAAATATAAAAATTTAAAAAAACTTATGAAAAGGAAAATAAAGTCTAAAAATTATAAAAAGACTGAAAACAAAAAAACAACAAGAAACTAAAAATAAATAAGAATAAAATAGAATAAAATAATATGCAGAATTGAAAACTATTTAATTTAGAAGTTTCCACTTGCTAAATTAAATTAAATCACTTGAAATGTCTATTAAAGTCAAACATTTTATTAAATAAAAAGAAACATTTTTATTTAATTAAAATAATTTAGGAGCAAAAACTTGAAATTAAAAAATAAAAATTAATAAATAATAAAATACAATGTAAAAACACGAAGAGAGCATTTATTCCGAGAAATTAACTTGCATCTCTTCTTTTCAGTTGTGTACCTTCCGTGCCCTGAGAAAAAATAACAATTCTTTTTTTATTTCTTTCTAGCTTAATTAAAAGTATCGGCTTTACATCATTCTTTTTATTCTTCTTCCCGAGCGACTTCGCCCAACAACAAAAGCAACAAGGCCTTAAACTAAACTCTATTTTTAGAAAATAAATTTAAAATAAATAAAACGATTCAAAATAGTTCTCGTCACTCTAATTCTTAAACAGAATTCTAAATGACGTAAAATTATTGAAGCCTCAGCTGCGAGTCAAATTGGTCACCTCTTCTTGTCTATCCTTCTTCTGTTTTCGAACTTCCTCTTTCCTTTTTTCGACTTGCTCTTTGTTTCCCTTCTCCAGTTCCCAGTTCAAAAACGCCTATCAAAAACACTAAAAAATTACAAAAATTTTGCTGCTGCGCCTCTCACGCCTACGATGCCCACCGCTTCGTGTCGCTTGCTTTCTTCTCTTTGCGTCGAACATCGAGTCAAAAGCTTGATAAAAACGAAAAACCTAAAACTATCTTTGTCCACCGCCACTGCCTCTTTTCCCGCTCTCCGCGCCCCCTCTATTTTTCGCTGCGCGTCAAAAAAGTTGCCACCTCAATCCGCTGGCCAAGCTGCGCCGCTCAGTGTCAAAAACAGCCTTGCGCGTTGAAGCCTGCCACGCGTGCGAACCAAACCGGGCCGCCCTCTCTCCCTGTCACCTTCTTTCAAAGAAAAGTCGTCGCTTCCGTCGCGTGTCCTTCTCATCCTTCCTCCTCTTCACCCAAACCCAGGCTTTGCGCGTCGCCGCAAACCCTGCGCCATGCGTGCCTCCGCCCTCCTCGTGCGGACAACCACCAAAAAATAGCGTCTGCGCGTCCTGCTTTGCTTGTCACTACTGACTAGCAAAAAAACGAAAAACTCAAGCAAAAGCTGGTCGCAGCGTTCTCTGCCGCTCGACCCCTCCGAATAACATTTTCCGTGCCCACCAGTCGCGTGGACTGCAGCAAAAAAAAACGGCAGTGCAAAACGAAAAAATGCAAAATCCATGCAAAATACACGTCGCTTCAAAATTCGGCTCGCGCCCTGCTCGCCTGGCAGTCTTGCCGCTCTCCACGCCACTGCGTCCCTCCCTTCCCACTCCCCCTTTCGCGCACCTTACCCATCCTTTGGCTTCGTCCCAAACGCCTTCGGCGTCTCGCATGCGCTCTTTCTCCCCCAGGCGTTTCTCCTCTCTCCGGCGCTGTTCCACGCCGCGTCCAAGCCTTACCCTTCCTTCGACCACGCTTTTGCCCACCTCATGTCGCTTTTCGAACTCTTTCATTCCTCTCGCGCGCGCTGACGCTTCCCTGGTCCGCTGTCCCGCACTTCTTTCAACAGTTCTTGCCGCGCACGACGCTGCGACCATGAGTGTCGCCTCTCGTTGCCTCGGCCACTTCACAATTCGGATGTGTCCACGCAGCGCACGCATCCTGTTTGTCGCCTGGCGCGCCGTGTCTCTTCCAGCACGTCAATGGGTCCAACTCGCCCTGTCTTCCTTTGTCCTGTTCTCTTGGCTCTGTTTTGCGCGCTGTGTTCCCACGTTCGCGTGGCGGTCCAAAACAAGGTCTTGGTCTCACTTTCCTCTTTTTTCTCTTTTTGCCCCTCATTCCCATCCAGTGCTAAACGCCCTATGTCCGCTGAGTTTCCCGTTCCAGTTCGCCGTCTTCTGCCCACGCGCCTTAACTCCGTCGAGCCCGCGGCTCCCTTTCAGCCTTGCTTTGGCTCCGCACTTCCTCCATCGCTGGTCTTGTCAACCTCGCTCGCGCTCCCTATTGCACCCTCGTTGTGCCGCGTGTGTCTGCCGCACGCTCTTTTCACCCTCTTTTCTCCAAACCAGCTCCTGTCCAGCATTCCTCCGATGCCACTCCCATTGTCTCTCCAACCGCGCGCCCCCCGCACCTCGTCTCTCTCCTTCGCTTGCCTCGCATTGTCTTGCACCCCTCTTTTCTACTCCCGTTCTTCACGCACGCCCTTCCTTACTGCGAGCGCGTTCCCTTTGCCAAACTTGTCTCCTACAGGCCACGCTGCGCTTAGCTTGCTTCGCCCCTTCTTTGTCATTCTCTCCCGACCGAACCGTTTACCGCCCACACACCCATCTTCCCTCCTGCACGTCTCGGCAGCAGGCAAAAACGCACAAGCGCGCACGGCCCGAAAAATGGCATTGTGTCAGCCGAACGCGATCCCGTTGCGCACAGTCAACTTTTGCCGGTCCTCTTGCCGTCAAAATCCTCCGCGCCCGCTGACCGGCTGTTTCTGCCATTTGTCCGCCACCCCACTCTCTCTGCTGCCAAGCTGCGCGCTTTCCCATCCGCCATTGCCCCTTCGGCCTGCGAATATGTCCCTCACGACCAACTTCGCCATCCCCCACTTCTCGCAGGCAAGCCTGCTATTCCTTCCTTTCCTCGTCTCCTCTGCTCATCTCGGTTGTGCTCACCCTGCCGCCATCAAAGCAAAAAACGCCGCTTGCACAGCTTTCGATACACACAAACGCGCCCTGTGTCTCTGTCCCTCCTCCCTCCCTTCCGGTTCCCCCCTTCCTAATGTCCCTGCCCCAGTCTTGCGCCCACCATCATCGAGGACTTTCGTGCCGCACCCCCGCATCCTGTCTTGTCCCTACTTGTCATCCCCTCCCTTCGTCGTTGGCAGCCGCCGCCCTCCGATCCACACAGTCCCGCCCCCAAGGGCCGACCGGCCTCTCACGAGACGACCCCTCCTTCGTCACTCCTCGATCGCGCGCTGGATCCACTCGTCCCTGTTCCCGCGCGGCTTCAAGGCTGTTCATACTCACTTCCCTCCCTGGGCTTCTGCCTCCTCTGCCCGTCGCCTTCGTCTGCCATGCCTGCCAGTTCCTGCTCTCGCTCCGCATCGAATTCAAATGCAATCGTCAACAAAGCACCCGTGGCACCGCCTTCCTCCCCGGTGTTCTCTCGTGCGTCGCAAATCCGTGTTTTGTGCTTGTGGCTCATTGCCTTCTGCGCGTCCTTGCCCCTCTCCGCCACACGGTCGGTTTTCTTCACAGTTCCCGCGGCGTGGTCCCTGTGTGTCGGTCCCGGTTTCTGTGTTCCACCGTCTGCCCTCTGCACTTCCCCTCCACACGCTTTCAACACCCGCCCCGGTTCCTCCCTCTCGCCATTACCTTTCCCCCCTTCAGTTGCTTTTGCCTCAAAAAACGCCAACCTGTAAAACCACAGTCGCCGCCCTTTCACACGGCGCGCGTGTTCCACCACCTCCAAACGTACCCGCCACCCAAGCCACACGCAAACCGTCTCGCATACCCCGCTCCGCACGTCCTCTCTTACGTTGCTCCCGCCGAGTGCGCAGCCCCGCGCTGCCTTCTCCTGTGCCCGTTCATGCCTTTGCTGCGCGGCACCGCTTCCCCGGTAACACGTCGCTGCTCGCGTCCACGCCTTTGCGGGATCGCGCCCGCCTCCGGGCACTCTGTCCACAACTTCCACGTTTCACCAAGCGTGTTTCGCCAAACCGCTCTGCCACAGTCACGAAAAGCTGCCACGCCTTTGCGCACCTCTTGTTCTGTCGTGCTCTGTGCGGTGGTGCTCCTCCCTTTTTTGGTCTGCCGACACCCTTCTCTAGCCTTCTCGCCCTTCTCTGCGTCTTTCGCGGCCAGCGTGCTGTGAGTGCAGGCCGTTGCATTCCCTAGCCTTCATTCGGTTTCATCATCGCCCCCTCTTCGCGCGCCTCAGTCAAATAAACCCACACGCTTCTTCTCTTCACCAAAAGTGTCAGGTCCCTGCGTCCGCCGCCTTTCCACCACCCGCTGTCCGTCTCGTTTTCCCTTCTACCCTCTTCCTTGCCCTTCCTCGCTGGTCCGCCTCAGCTTGTTCGCTCTACCTGTTTCCTCTCGCATCCCTGTGCTTCGGCCTTGTCCAGTCGTCTTTGTCACACTGCGGTGTTAGGGCCCGCGCGCTTCTCTTGTGGTCTTGTCCAAAGGCTCCGCGCTACTTTTGTCACATTTGCGGTGCAGCCCCCTATTGCGATGGTCTTGCGCGCCGTGCCGCCACTCACGCTTCGTCGATCCCCTGTCCTCCCTTCGCTTGCCGCTGCCCTCAGCGCTCTCTCTCCACTCTCTGGCCCTTCTCAACCGCCGCTTCTGTCTTCCCATGCTGGGCGTTTCCCGATCTTGCCTCCCATGGTCGGCCTGGTTCCACGCTCTTTCTGTCCTGAGCCACACCTCACATTCGCCTCAACCGCTCGGCCGTAAGCGTCTTGTGCCACTGTCGTCTCCAGCTCCCCAGCTTGGGACTTGCGCCGTCGCTGTGCCCCGTCCGCCTCGGCTCCAGCTGCCCTCGGATAGTCCTCGGATAGTCCTCGGGTCAACTCATCGCGCCCGCCTTTTTTCAGGCGCCGCCATAAACCTCGTTTTGCTTTTCTCGGCGGGACCAACCCAACCTAATTTCGCTTCGCTGCTTTGCATCGTCCCTCCTCGCAAGCTGTTGGCTAACATTGCTCCCATCCGCTTTCCTTGTGTGTCTAGCGCCTTGGACACCACGTCTGCAAAAGCAACATGCTTTCTATGCCTTCGCCTTGTGCCTCAGTCGCGCTGCCCAGGCACCGCACCGACATTAAACCAAGCACGTCCCCCGTCCAAACTCCGCCAACCGCTTCCTGTTCCACGGCTCTTGGCGTCGTCGCGTCCCCCGTGCCGACTCACCCTGCAGCCTGCAACCACGCAGCTCCACAAGACCGCCTGGCAGCAGGCGCGCTCCTCCCTCCTTTTCTCCATCTTCTCTCACCTTCCATTGCAAGGCGAAACGAAAGCGCGCTCGCGGCCGAACCCTCTGCCACGCGAGTTCGCCAGCCGCACAGCCACCGTGCCTCTTTCCTTTCGTCAGTGGTTTCGGCTTGCGTCTTCTCGACCGCGGCTCGACCGGCGTTGATATTCACCCGCTTCGCCCGTGCGTCTCGGCGCCACCGGGTGCTGGTGCGACCCTCGGGCACTTTCCTCGCGCGAACTGCTGGCCGGCTTATCCTTCTGTGTTTTGAGCGCTGCGTCCCTCGCGCGTCCCAGTCGCCGGCGGGTTCTGCGGCTGTCATCGTGCCCCCCTTCTGGCGGCTGTCCCTCCGACCTTCTTCTCTCCGCCGGCTCGGTCGAACACCGGTCCGTCCCCTTCCGTGTCGCGGTTTTTCTTTGGGCCTGCCACGCGGCGCCATGCCGAGTCCATGCGCCGCGAGCCAGCCAATCGTTTCCGCTCATTCGCGCGCACTCACGGTTCGCGGCAGCTGGCACTCGTGCTGCTGTGGTCGCCACGGTCTTCGCGCACGCGGTGGCACGCCGGAAGCCGCTGCCCCTCATCACGCCCAACCTCTCAGCGCGCCAGCCGCAGTTGCCCGTTCCCCTCCGCGCGACCACAGCCGTGGCAGCTGTTGCCGATGCTGTGGCCCCTTCGCGCGGTGCCGCGGGTCCAAAACGCGCGCGGTTGCTCGCCTCGCGCCCCAATGCCCTGTGGCCTTTGAGGTGGGAAGGCCGGGTGCCCCGCGCGGCGGGCGCCGGCTGTGCGAGCGGCGACTGGGCACGCGTTGCGTGTCCCTTCGCAACGTCCGCGGCATGCCGGGCCAGCGGCCGACAAGGCAGCTGAGAGCGTCACCCTGCGTCGCGGTTGCGCAGCGCACGCCCAGGCGCCCCGCCTCGCGGACGCCGCGAAGGACGTATCGTCCGTCTGCCTGAGGAGCGCGGCTTGGTTCTTGCTGTGCCGCGCGCGCACGGTGGGCTGAACGGCGTAGGAGGGTTGCGCGCATGTGCCCGGCGACGTGGTGTCAGGCACCGAGAGCGCGGGGCGCGGCGGAGCAGGCGCGCAAGCGAAGACGCCGGTTTAGCGCAGTGCGTCGTCCGGCCACCTGCACGCACCAGCTATTTGCTGCCGTTCGACGAGGGAGTGACTGGCAGGGTGGTGTTGTGACGCGGCGTTGGTCGGGTGGACTTATTGGCGGAGGTGCCTGGCCGGGGGTTGGGACGGTCCTCTGCGAAGAGCCGGCGGAAGCGACGGGGACGGCGGAAGGGCGCGTGTGCAGCGATCGCATCGGCCTTGGGCACGAAGGCAACACTGTGGGCGCACGGCGCAGCAGGGCCGCGGGGAGGAGGCGAGAGCCGGAGGGGGCATCTGGGGGTGCGTGGCAACGCGTTGCAAGGGGGAAGGTCGCTAGGATGCTTTGCGTGGCGTTGTGCTTGCTGCACTGGGCACTTGCGTGCCGCACGTGCGTGGACGGGACCAGCTTCAGCAGAGGACTGAGCGAGGCGGACGCCAAGGACCTGTGCAACAGCGCGGCGGTCGCACGCGCTTTGGGGGCAGCAATGGACGAGGTGAGCGAGGCAGCGCGGCGACGCGCATCCGCAGCCGCAGCGTGGGGGAGCTTGCTGGCACGCGCAGCTGCGGCACACAGGGGGGCCAACGAAACACTGGGGAAAAGGGCGGCAGAGGAGGTCACGAGGCTTTTGGCAGAGGGCGACCTGCAGGCACGCGCGGCTGCGCTCGGCGAACAAGCACGCGCGCACGAAGCGGCAATCGTCGGCGTCGTGACAACGTTTCTCTCGTTTTCGGGCTCGGCCACAACAAACACGTCCGGACGACTGTGCGTCGAGAAAGGCACCGACGCCGCGCAAATTACACAAGAGGGTGAGGCGAACACAGCGACGAGGCTCTCGCAGCTCGGGTGCACTGCCGCAGAAGGAGAAATCAACGCACTGAAAGAAAAGCTCATAGCCGGCACAACGCTGTACAATGTGCAAGGACCAACAAGACGAACATAAAGGGTGAAACACTCGCCGAACAGCTCGCACAGCCAACGGCGTTTGCAATGGCTGGCAATAGCAACAGCTACCACGCCCTAAGCGGCACAAGCGAGAAGGGCTGCCCGCTGACACAGTTCAGGAGCCACACCACAATCGCCAGTGGCGGCGTCATCACACTCGAAGCCGAACTCGAAAGCGGTCACGAACAGTACGACAGCAAGGGGGACGGCACGAAAGGGCACGCATGGAAACCAACATGGAACGGGATCCTGATCATGACACCGGCAAGCCACGACAACATGGTGACGTCAAACACAGACGACACGAGCATGGAGTGGACAAAGGGCGCAACAGCAGCAATGACGGCACTCGCGGCAAACGCCACACAAACACTCGCCACGCACAGGCAACTCGAACTCGCATGCAAGCAAAAACGCACAACATGCAGCACGCCGCGGCAAAACGCCATGCGCGAGTTGCTGGCACACCAAGCGGAGAGAGAAGACGCTGAAACCGAAGACACAAGCGGCGACCCGCAAGCACCGGCAGGGGAAAAAAGGCACGCAGAAAGCACAGGCACGGACAGCAAGGCACAAAGAAACAAGCACGGCACAACAGGGGACATGCGCACCGACACAGCAAAAGGCACCGAGACACAGAGCACGTGCACAGCACGCGGGGGGACATGGGACGCCCAACAAGGGCAGTGCAGCACCGCATCAGGTCAAAAACACAGGGGCGCGGCCATGGCGGCAGCGGCGAGCCTGCTCGCCCGCACAGCAACAACCACGGGGACGCGAGCATGACACACGCACAGCTGCATGCAACACGCGCGAAAGCATCGTGCCGTGAAGAAGCAACAGGAGCACGCGGCACAATGCCAAAAAAGAGAAAACCCGGCGCAGGGACGCAAGGAGGCAGGCACACACGCACACAGCCCACGCACGCACAGAAGGCACAAGCAACAAAGGAACAACAAGCAGCAAAGGACGAACAAAGAACAAGACAAACGCAACACGGAAACAAGAAACAAAGAAAAGACTGCGAGGCGAGTGCGGCAGTGAAAAGAGGAAGAAGAGTTGACAAAACAGCAAAAGAAGAAAAGCACAAAAGGAAAGAACACGTAAGAGAAAGCAAACAACAAAGCCGCAACAACGCAGCGCACTCAAAGGAAAGGATAGGAAAGGAAAGACAGAAGAATGAAAGCACGCAAGCATTGGAGACAAACACTTTGATTGATTGACGGCGACAACAAGGCAGGGCGACAAGGAGCGGAAGAACAAAAAAATGAAGCGAAGCAGAAAAAAGCAAACAAGAAGCATGGCCGACCAAAAATGCGAGGAAGCGGAGACAGCAGCAGGGGAAAGAACAGAAAAAAAAAGGAAAAGAAGAAAAAACGCAGAGGCGGAGCGACAAGTGCGCAGCGACACAACTCACCGCGCGACAAGAAAAAAAAACAAAAGCGGGAAAAGAAAAAAAAGCGCAAAGGAGAAAGAGAAAAGGAAGCAAACCAAAGAAACAAAAATTAAAAAGAAACAAAAATTAAAAAAAAACGAAAAGCTCTGAAACGAAGTTGCAGAAAACTTAAAAGCACTAAATTAAAATACTATTTTTGAAGCGAATCTTACAGGTCAAAAAACGTATTTATTAAAAGCAGGCAACCACAAGTAACAAGAATAAAAACCAAAAGTTATTTTAAAAAGACATTTTCTTACTTAATCATTTCCCATGCACTGCAAAAATTTAAAAAAAAATAAAAAATTTAAAAAAACTTATGAAAAGGAAAATAAAGTCTAAAAATTATAAAAAGACTGAAAACAAAAAAACAACAGAAACTAAAAATAAATAAGAATAAAATAGAATAAAATAATATGCAGAATTGAAAACTATTTAATTTAGAAGTTTCCACTTGCTAAATTAAATCACTTGAAATGTCTATTAAAGTCAAACATTTTATTAAATAAAAAGAAACATTTTTATTTAATTAAAATAATTTAGGAGCAAAAACTTGAAATTAAAAAATAAAAATTAATAAAATAAAATAAAATAAAAAAAAATGTAAGCTAACATTTATTCCGAGAAATTAACTTTCATCTCTTCTTTCAGTTGTGTACCTTCCGTGCCCTGAGAAAAAATAACAATTCTTTTTTTATTTCTTTCTATGTTAATTAAAAGTATCGGCTTTACATCATTCTTTTTACTCTTCTTCCCGAGCGACTTCGCCCAACAACAAAAGCAACAAGGCCTTAAACTAAACTCTATTTTTAGAAAATAAATTTTAAAATAAATAAAACGATTCAAAATAGTTCTCGTCACTCTAATTCTTAAACAAAATTCTAAATGACGTAAAATTATTGAAGCCTCAGCTGCGAGTCAAATCGGTCACTTCTTCTTGTCTATCCCTCTTCTGTTTTCGAACTTCCTCTTTCCTTTTTTGCTTCTTGCTCTTTGTTTCCCTTCTCCAGTTCCCAGTTCAAAAACGCCTATCAAAAACACTAAAAAAATTACAAAAATTTTGCTGCTGCGCCTCTCACGCCTACGATGCCCACCGCTTCGTGTCGCTTCGTGTCTCTTCTCTTTGCGTCGAACATCGAGTCAAAAGCTTGATAAAAACGAAAAAGCTAAAACTATCTTTGTCCACCGCTACTGCCTCTTTTCCCTCTCTCCACGCCCCCTCTATTTTTCGCTGCGCGTCAAAAAAGTTGCCACCTCAATCCGCTGGCCAAGCTGCGCCGCTCAGTGTCAAAAACAGCCTTGCGCGTCGAAGCCTGCCACGCGTGCGAACCAAACCGGGCTGCCCTCTCTCCCTGTCACCTTCTTTCAAAGAAAAGTCGTCGCTTCCGTCGCGTGTCCTTCTCATCCTTCCTCCTCTTCACCCAAACCCAGGCTTTGCGCGTCGCCGCAAACCCTGCGCCACGCGTGCCTCCGACCCTCCTCGTGCGTACAAGCACCAAAAAATAGCGTCTGCGCGTCCTGCTTTGCTCGTCACTACTGACTTGCAAAAAAACGAAAAACTCAAGCAAAAGCTGGTCGCAGCGTTCTCTGCCGCTCGACCCCTCCGAACAACATCTTTCCGTGCCCACCAGTCGCGTGGACTGCAGCAAAAAAAAACGGCAGTGCAAAACGAAAAAATGCAAAATCCATGCAAAATACACTGCGCTTCAAAATTCGGCTCGCGTCCTGCTCGCCTGGCAGTCCTGCCGCTCTCCACGCCACTGCGTCCCTCCCTTCCCACTCCCCCTTTCGCGCACCTTACCCATCCTCTGGCTTCGTCCCAAACGCCTTCGTCTTGCATACGCTCTTTCTCCCCCAGGCGTTTCTCCTCTCTCCGGCGCTGTTCCACGCCGCGTCCAAGCCTTACCCTTCCTTCGACCACGCTTTTGCCCACCTCATGTCGCTTTTCGAACTCTTTCATTCCTCTCGCGCGCGCTGACGCTTCCCTGGTCCGCTGTCCCGCACTTCATTCAACAGTTCTTGCTGCGCACGACGCTGCGACCATGAGTGTCGCCTCTCGTTGCCTCCGCGCCACTTCACAATTCGGATGTGTCCACGCAGCGCACGCATCCTGTCTGTCGCCTGGGCGCGCCGTGTCTCTGCCAGCACGTCAATGGGTCCAACTCGCCCTGTCTTCCTTTGTCCTGGTCTCTTGTGTCTCTGTTTTTGCGCGCTGTGTTCCCCACTTCTGCGTGGCGGTGCAAAACAAGGTCTTGGTCTCACTTCCCTCTTTGTTCCCTGTTTGCCCGTCATTCCCATCCAGTGCTAAACGGCCCTATGTCCGCTGAGTTTCCCGTTCCAGTTCGCCGTCTTCTGCCCACGCGCCTTAACTTCGTCGAGCCCGCGGCTCCCTTTCAGCCTCGCTTTGGGTCCGCACTTCCTCCATCGCTGGTCTTGTCAACCTCGCTCGCGGCTCCTATTGCACCCTCGTTGTGCCGCGTGTGTCTTCCGCACGCTCTTTTCACCCTCTTTTCTCCAAACCAGCTCCTGCTCAGCAGTCCTCCGATGCCACTCCCATTGTCTCTCCAACCGCGCGCCGCCCGCACCTCGTCTCTCTCCTTCGCTTGCCTCTCATTGTCTTGCACCCCTCTTTTCTACTTCCGCTCTTCACGCACGCCCTTCCTTACTGCGAGCGCGTTCCCTTTGCCAAACTTGTCTCCTACAGGCCACGCTGCGCTTAGCTTGCTTCGCCCCTTCTTTGTCCTTCTCTCCCCGACCGAACCGTTTACCGCCCACCCACCCATCTTCCCTCCTGCACGTCTCGGCAGCAGGCAAAAACGCACAAGCGCGCACGGCCCGAAAAATGGCATTGTGTCAGCCGAACGCGACCCCGTTGCGCACAGTCAACTTTTGCTGGTTCTCTTGCCGTCAAAATCCTCCGCGCCCGCTGACCGGCTGTTTCTGCCATCTGTCCGCCACCCCACTCTCTCTGCTGCCAAGCTGCGCGCTTTCCCATCCGCCATTGCCCCTTCGGGCCTGCGGCTATGCCCCTCACGACCAACTTCGCCATCCCCCACTTCTCGCAGGCAAGCCTGCTATTCCTTCCTTTCCTCGTCTCCTCTGCTCAGCTCGGTTGTGCTCACCCTGCCGCCATCAAAGCAAAAAACGGTGCTTGCACAGCTTTCGATAAACTCAAACGCGCCCTGTGTTTCTGTCCCTCCTCCCTCCCTTCCCCATAATGGCACCGGCCCACCCTTCGCCCACCATCATCGTGGACTTTCGTGCCGCACCTTCGCATCCTGTCGTGTCCCTACTTGTCATCCCCTCCCTTCGTGCGTTGGCACCGGTTGTCCTCCAATAGACAGCGACGCTGATCCTTGTGTCGAGCGCCCCCTCGCGAGACGAGCGCTTCTGCGCGCCTCGCCTCAAGTACTCGCTGGATCCACTCGTTCTCTTCCTGCACGCACCTGCAAGCCTCTCTTTTGTTCGCCTTTCTCGTTCTCCCTCGCTCGTCTGCATGCTACTCTTGCAGTCTTCCGTAGCCTCCTCGCTCCGCATCGAAGTCAAATGGAATCCACAACAAAGCACCCGTGTCCCTCTCGTCTTCCCCGATGGCCTACTTTGCGTCACAGAGCCGCCTTCTTTTCCGAGCGCATCTCTCCGGCTTCATTATTGCGTGGTTGCCACGCTCACTCGCTCTCAACGTCCCGCTCTTCTTCCCTCTGCGGAGAGTGTTCCCTGGCCATTCGTTTGATGTTCCAGTGTCCTCAGCGTCAAGGCCCTTGTTGCCGGTATATCGCACATATGCGATCACTGTTGCATAGTGTCTTCAACTCTCTTCATCGCCCTGTTCCTGTTTTTCCGATGTTGCCCCTACTCGCCCCCTGAAGACTTTTGCATGTCTCGTCATTTGTCGGCTCCGCAAAGGCTCACCTGCGTGGGGCCAACGTCTCCTAGGTTCCTCTGCAACGTTTGTCGCACCAGTTCACTATTGACCTGTGCTGCCCTGCGTTGCCACCCACTGCGCGCCCCGTCCCCAGGAGTAAGCACTTCCTCCTATGTTAACGGACGCTCCTTTCCGCCATTTTCTCTCTTTTCCTCTATCTTCGGTCAGTGCTTCTGTGCTCGTCCGGGAACGCTGTGGCCTCCTTGTTCTCGTGTCCTCCAGCAGTTAACCCCACTTTCTGTTTTGCCGCCTGCTGTTCGTTGTTTCCCAGCCTTTTCCGTGCCAATTTTATTGTGGGTTTCTGGCTGCTCAGCCTTGCGTGCTCTGCGACTAGTCGGGCCTCGACTGCGCAATAGTTCGCTTCCCGTGCGCCTGTTACCCCCCCCCCGTCGATTTTTCCGACCCCGCTTCTCTTCGCCTGACCGTCATTGCTCGCTTCTTCATCGGCTGCCGTGTCTCGGGACCACCTCCGCATCTCGCGTTTGGCAGCGTGGCGGCGCTTATGCCCACTCGCTTGTGTAAGCGCGTTCGCTGCCGTTGCCACGCGTCAATCTCCCCTTCGTTCCCTCCCCCTTTGCCCAGCGCGGACTTGACGCCAGCGCTCGCGTCCCGTCACGCACCGCTCGGCGCCTCGACCAACCGTTTGTTCGCAGCAGGCCTGTATCGCGCCTCGCCCCTCCTCAGCGACTCCGCGTGCCGTAAATTGGTGTTGGGCTACGCGTGCGCGCTTCCGCCGTGTGACCTGCACGTCTGTCCTCTCCTGGGCCGCGTGCGACTGGCCTCGTGCGGGCAGTGTCGCTGCGGGCGTGTTGCCGGGCACTCGCGCCGCCGCAGGTCCGCCACTCGTCGCAAAACCGCCGTCCCCTTGGCTAGCGCCGCCGCGGTGTGCGGAGGAATAGCTCGCGGCTTGCCGCTCGTGACAAATCCAACGCCACAGCGAATGGACGGGACAAGCGCGCGCCTGTCCTGCCGTTACGCGCGCGGCGGTGAGCGCCGGCAGGGTCGGTCGCGGAGAAAGTGTGCTGCCGGCCTATTTGGACGCCAGGCGAACCGCAGTCGACGCGTCGGTCCCTGCCGCGCGTATAGCGCACGAGCCTGGAATCCTTCTTTGCTACAGCGCCGGGAACGCACTCGGAGGCATAGGGGATAGCGGCAGTTCGAACAGGACATGGAGCACACTGAACAGGGAGGCGGACCGGGAAGCGAAGAGTGTGAAGAGCCCCATGGGAGAGACCGGAGCGCGCGCCGCCGGGCGAAAAGGGAGTTGCGCGCGTGTGTGCGAACGAACGGCGTTGCAGCTGCTTGCAGCGGAGCGGTGCTTTGGAGAGGGTGGAAGCAGGACGGAGCCGACACGGAGAAGATGGCAGAGCGGCGGCGGGAGTATGCCGCAACACCGGAAAAGAGATGCAGACGTGCAGGGCAGACGCGCAACAGGCGAGCGGAATCTTTGGAGGCGACATCGCAACAAACACAGGGGAGAAGCGGAGCGGTGAGAGCGAGCGCGAGGGGAGCAGGCGAGACGGCTGTGCTCGCGACCAGCGGAGGCGGTGTTTGGACAGCTTGTGTCATTATTCTGTGGGGCCTCGTGGCGAAGATTGTTGGCAGAAAAGCTGAGAGGTGACATAGGGATGAGTGTACTCGGCGTTGTGGGGCTTTTGCTAGGGAAGCGCGGAGCGAGAAGGGTGACGCACCGGTGGGGGAGCTTTTGGTAGCTGACTAGGGGGCTCGGTGTGGCACCTGGTGGCATCGTCCGTCTTGCTGTTTTCCTGGAACAGGGAGAAAGGCAGAGGGAGCCACGGGGGACAACGTGGCAGAGTACACAGTGTTTTGTGGGGTCGCGGTGCAACGAAAGGAGTTGGCACTTGCAGGCAACTCGACACCGGCGTCGGCAGCGCATAGCTACGCAGCAACACTCGGGGTAAAGGTCGGACGAGCGATGAGCAGTGCGAAAGGTGGTGGCCTTGAAGTTAGTGGCTGTGTGTTTGGGGCCGCGGGAGAGGCAGGGAGTGTTGTACCAACATCGGAGCAAGCTGCAGAGGCATTTGAAGCATGTGCGGATGGAAGTAGAAAGACGTGCCTACCGCCAGAGGGTGTTACAGCCGCAAGGGGAGCGCGGAGACTCGCGCATAGCACAAGTGTGGAAGAAACAGCAGGTAACGCAAACACGCTGATCGGGTAGAGGAAGAGCCCTCACGCAGCCTGCGCCCGGACCAAGGCGACAGGGGAGAAGAGTGCCGAGAGCCCAGCGAAGGGAACATAGGCACAAATGCCGCTGTAAGCATAACGGAGCACGGCGAGTGGCAGCCGCAAAGATACGCGCCAGCATAGTTGGACACGCGCAGAGAGGGAACATGCGACGAAGCGTGAAAAAAGGACCAACAACGCAGCAAGACTGCCTGGTATATCAGGTCTCAACGGGTAGAAAGGGAGAAGCCATCAGACAAACAGTGGCAATACATGGCGAGTGCGGAACAAGGGAAGGGTATGTGCCAAGCGCGCGCCGAATGAAAAGGGGAAGAACGCAGCACGGGAAACGAGAAAAACGTGCGAGGCAGCTCGCGACAGCCGCCCGCAGAAGTACCGATTCAACAAAACACACGGAAGGTATGTCGCTGCAAAGCGTGCGTGCATATGAAGAAACGGCGAAAAGGAAGTGAAAAAGGACTGCGGGACGGGGATGAGAGACAAAGGTGATCTAGAACGGCCACGGTAAGGCTGAGCAACTTTGTAGCCCTGAGTGTCCAGAAAGCATGGGTGAATGAAGGGCTGGGCAGAATACAGCGTCTCGGACAATTGCACGCCTTGATGGAGTCGCGCGCGGGCGCGGACGAACACGCGGAAACAACCTGTAGCATCGAGAGGGCAAACGATGAATAACGCTCTCGCGCGAACACGCCGAATTTGAAAGACATCGGGCGAACACAAAAGGTAGAAATAGGAGGGTGCATGCGCGAGTAGGACTTGCCAGTGCGCGTGTGCGATACCGCGTTAACAGCCGCGCTTAGCCGCGTGCTGGAGAAAACTCAAAAACGGTACTGTAGCCAGCCCCGCGGAATGTGATGGGGACACGAATAAAGGAACCACGACAGACCTGGAAACGAGAGACGTGGTGGAAGACAATGAAAGGTGAAACGTGGTTGGATGGAGGCCATAAAGGATAGTGACGAAGGGGGAACGAACCGGACGTGTAGCGAACGGGGTGACACACGTGTGCACAGTTGGTTCGAAGAGGAGCGATGTGAAAAGAGGAGACGTTGGGGATGGGAACTGGTGTGAAAACGCAGGTGGGCGACGACTCGCTCTTCGGTAGGGCGGCCAAGATGTTGAGGGGAAGAAGAGCAGTGGCGCGTAAGAGAAATTTTATGAAGGAGACGTGTGGAGGGAAAACGTGGAACGGAGGAAGATGACAACGTGGACGCAGAGTGCGTTTGGTGGCCGCAGGGGGAAGAAGAACGCATGCGTACGAAGACGAAATGCAACCAGACGTCGCGTCCAGGGCGGACGTGCTGAGGGCCAGTTCGAAGGCGCAATCAAAATATCACTGTGGCGGAGACAAATGCAAAGGAGACTAGTGAGATAAAGTCGTGGAGAACATGACAAAATAGCGAGTAACGGGGTGTGTCCATAGGCCGGAGAGACGCAGAGTTGCCGGTACATCAGGATGAACGCCTTTCAAGTATGCACCTGAAGCGCGTGAGAACAGGGCGGCAAAGGAACGAGAACAAAATCGCGGAGGGGAACAAGGGCAGACGGAGAACCGGCTCGCGAGACGAGCGTGCTGCACATAACGAGAAAGGCCTGAGAGGTCAAAAAGACGAGACTGCTGCTTAGAACATGTAGTGCCGGGAGCGTGAAACAGGTCGCTAAGACGGAAAAAGTGACACCCAGGGACGTGTTGCGTGAAGAGATTGTGGGACAGGTGACAAGCTTGGCGTCGAACCTGGAAGACGGTCCGATAAAGCGGACACAGACTGAGACCTTCGCAGAGCCCATGGAAAGATGGTGAAAGCAACATGAAAGGCGAACGGCTGGACACCATCAGGATGAAAAGAAGGGGACAGGCATGACATAGATGGGGGTGTGGATTCGCCCATGGCACGAAAAACAGGGCGGGGGTGTAGCGAAAAGGGAATGCTTGCGTGGTAAGTGAAGTGGCCGATAGTGAGTGGAAAACTCGAAAAAGCATCGGTGGAGATTGGGGTGGTAATTTGAAATAAAAAAACGCTACCTGACACTGAGGCCGTTTAATCTGGTGGGCGCAAGTGACGCAGATACCATATTCCAAGGTGACAATCCTGGATACTTTGGGTTAAAGACGGGAAACAGTCTAGCGCGAGAACGTTGATGACACGGAAAGACCACTTGGTGCGACGGTATTTGTGCTGAACTGGTAGGAGAGAGCGCTTCATCGACAAGATGCATGGCCTCAAGGAGTGCGTAGCGGGAAAGGGGGAAGAGATGAAGAACGGTACAGGAAACCCCGGGATTCGAAGGCTATGACCATCAGGTGTGAAAGGAAGGCGAAATGGTGACCATCGCGTCGGACAATGAGCGAATATGATGCCTACAAAGGAAGGTGAAGTGGGGCGATGGATTTCGGCTATGTATCGCCTGCTTGCGCATATTGCGACGGGAATGTAGTGAATGGGCCCTCTCCAAAGGGGCTTACGCAGGCCGCTGGCATGAGTAAAGTGCGCATGAACTGGGGGATGATTTTCGGCGACTCTTTGCCTCTTGTGAAGAGCCAGGCGCCTCGGGTTACACGACGGAAACGGATGGTACCGAAAGAGGTCTAAGATGCAATACGAACCTTTTGGGGCCGGGCATGTGATGCCTGGTGCTTCATGTTTTCGGAATGTGGGGTGCCGTGGAACCCGGGGCATGTCTGTCAGAATGAACAAGCGGACGAAGAAGTCGCAGTCAGAACAAGCATTGAGCGCTGAGGTCGTCACTGAGGGACACGACAGGGTATTGGAAAAGGCTTGTCCCGGCTTTGAAGGGGCATCGCTGGCGCGCGCGCAACAAGGCGTGATGCTCGGCCATCTTCGGCCATGGGTAGGGCGCGTTTGTGTGGATCAATTGGAAGAGACACTAGTGGCGGGATTCGGACAGAGCGACTCGACCGATTTTGGAACTCCAGGTAGAGCCCTCGCGAACGATGAGTAATGGCTTGGTCAAGGGTGGTGTGGTACGCGGAAAATCACCAGAGGCAACGATAACGGCACACTTTCGGCACGAAACGCATTGGAAGAGCGCAGAACTCGGCAGGACTTGGGCCGACGCGAAGGAAGTAGGAAAATGTCGTCTGCCTATCGTGCTAAATGTTTTGTGGGTGTCGGGGGAAGAGGGTGTTGCAACTAGAAGGAATTTATTTTATAGTGAGTTTTTGCGTATTGACGCCGGGAAGGCGGATGAGAAGGTTGCAATAAAAGCGTAACCGTGGGTTTACCTGTCCGATGTGAAACGTTTCCGTTGGAGGACAGGGGGGGTCGTGGATGTGGAGGCTACAAACCCTGCAAAAACGGTGGAAACTGTCGTGAGCCGGCCGAAAGCGAGAGGGGGAGGAGATACAACCACCCGGGCGGACACACCCGATCCTCGTTGGAATACAAGAGCGCTTGTGTTTTTGTTGGGTTGGAGAAGGGCGTGATAGAAGCGGGTTCTGAAAACCGAATATTGACAAAAACCTCGGATCCTCGAGAAAGAGACGTAAACACAGCCAAATGCGTAAAGAACTCTGAGAGACAGTGGTGCTATGCATGCGTCGAAACGAACCTTATCTTCGCGAGAGGAGGGCAGGTCACCGGTCTAGGAACAGGACAACACTCCGACATGAGGACGAAAAGAGGGGATATATAGCAGAAGCAGGAAAACAGCCCGTGAGAGCTTTGAAAGCAGGCGAAACTGCATAAGTGGATGCTCTCAACCACGCTCCCAAGCCAAACAGGTAACAGGGGGTCACCGCTGGCTCTCTCGTTTGCGGACGCGAAGTAGAAGATAAGACGACCATGGAATCGTCCATGGGGAGAGTGAAATGGGAAATCGGACTCGCTACGGGACAGAGCGCGAGGAAGTGAGAGGAGCGAAAAAACGTGCCCTAAGGTAAACAACGCAAGAAGATGCGGAACAGAGTGATATATGCAAAAGTAGATGGGGGACGTAATATGAGCGTCGTTCCATCGTTTGGCGAACGCACGCCAGTGAGGGGAAAGATTTGACAGTGAACAGGGAGCTGGGGACATGAACGGTGAAGGTACCAGCCCTCGCGCACAGGTCGCTCCAATAACCAAAACGTCAAAATGGGATCATGTCCCACTGAAATGTCCCAATTCACACGAACAGGAGGACGAGGAACGTAGGAATAGGGAATGAAGAAGAGTCGTTTAAACTCTGATACAGGGAGACTGTGGTGCTCCTCCTGTTTTTTCATACGTTGCGAGGGCTTCCTAAACGACGCAGGTCGGTTACAATAACGCAGGGGAGCAGTCCTTCAGTGTTCATCTCGCTTTCTTAACGAAGGATGACCTCAAGCTAAAGACACCACGGGACGGGAGCCGGTTTTGGGAGGAAAGAACCTCGTTCCTCACTTATCCCGAACGATGGACATGTGTCGCGAAGAATCAAACACTGTTTCTTGTGGGAAAAACAGAACTTACACAACAACCCTTCAACATAGGCGAACTGTGGTTGCTTTTCCGGAGATATTTTTGTTACCGAGTGTTCCACGCTTCTTTTTTCTAACAACTCAAAGAAAAGATGTGTTAAAAACCATGGTCCATTTAAAGTATTTCATTTTTTTTTGGAATTTCCTGCTCCATTTTTCGTTCCAATGAGATGAAAAATTACTTTCCAGTCGGTTGAGGTCGTGAGATTTGTGATGAACTTGTTCTTCAACGAAAGGAATTGCACCGAGAGCTCCCTCTCTTGTGTTTTAGGTCTTCTTGAATTCAGTTTATAATCATCTCGTCCTCTCATCCGAACCAATGGTACGGAGGCTGGATCGCTATTGGCCAGACTGTGCTAAAAGCGAAACCAACCACCGCATGCGATCATAGTGAGCAGTCTCCATCTCTTCTACCTTAACTACATGCGTCTATTCGCTTTCTTTCCCCATACCCATCGCCCGCTTTGTATTGTTACTATTGCCTCCTGTCCGTTTATGCGTGACCAGTTCCTTACGCAGTACCGGTTTTCATTTGTCCGTGCCGCTTCGCGTTTCTTCCTTCTCGTTCCCCGAGCTTGTGTTCCTTAGAATGGACCCCAGCTGCGCCATGGTGCTTTACGAGCGCTTCTGAAACTTCAACCCCTGTTCAGCCACTAAGAATGTGAAAACATATATCCCCCCATCTGAAGAACGAGTGCGAGCCCCCACTTCCTCCAGCTACATCACACAACCCGTTCCCTTCATGTGGTTACCATTTTCCAGCTTGCCATACAAGCAGAAACGCGCCGCGTCGACTTTCCCCAATCTCACAGAGGTAAATACACCATCCTGTCGCCTTGCATTTTCGCTCGCTGCGCCGCCGCCCTTCTCACCGACAGGCAGCTTCGTATACAGACTAGTTCCCTGTCTCTCTAACCGCTTTGAGTGTTACATTGTCTTCCGCACATCTCCGACGAGTCTTCGACTGTGACTCTGGCTCCCTGTCTTTACTCCTCTTTCTGCAACACGCGTGCCGCCTTTTCTTCCAACGCACTGGCACAAACGCCTATCCAACTCCAGACGTATAACACGCACCGCCCACTCAACCTCTAGTCCAATACTCCGTTGGTCCACTGCGCGCTGTTCTGGAACTGGGTCGCAGAGCCCATTAAGTCTTCGGCACCAAAAAAACGCAGAGCAAAAAGCCCCTCTCCGCCTCTTCTATCAACAGCACATCGCCCTTCGTTCGTCCCGCGCGTGCTACAGACGGTTGTTCTTCCATCTCGCCGTCGTCCCTCTACTTTCCCCAGCTCTTGACGGGGTCCTTGGTCAACACTGCTTTCCTTTTCTGTGCGTCTACGCTTTCCCTTGTCTTTTACTCGTCTCTCCACCGCCTCCTCTATCCCCAGACGAAGTGGCTACGCGGTCTTGTCTGCCGTGTTATCCGGACGCGTCGACGCGCGATTCCGCCATCACTTTCGACCTTTTCAATTCACACTTTCTCGCTTCGCGCTTTGCTGGCGCTGCAGCTCGGTCTCGTCTCCGCTTGCTCCCCCTGCACCCGGCGTATTCTCCAAGAAACCGCCGAGCACTGTCGTTTTCTGCCAGCGTCTGAATCGTCACTTTCGAGGTTCGGTCCGCTGTGACTTTTTCCGGAATGCGGATGGCCCAGGTGCTGCGAGAACTTCATATCCACCTCCTCGGGAGGTTTGCGGACGCTCAAGAAAGGGGCGTGCCGAGTAGCATGTGTTCCTCGTGTGCGACAGGCGCTGGCCACTACGGAATGTCGAAACAATGCACGCGGCGGCGTGGTCCGTGCGCACTGAGCAGCTCAATGGCGCGGGCGAGAAAAACAGGGCCCTGCCCTGCAGAGGGAGCGTTTCTAGGTTCCGAGGGCCCCAATTACACTTGCGAGAACAACCTCTAAGAAACTCGCGGGCCCTTCAACAAAAAGACTGGGAAGGCTCGCCGCGCTCAACACCCGCGGTAGATAACATACACAAGGCCCAGAGCAAGCGCACATGCAACCCGGTGAAGAAAAAGGTCAGCGCTTCAATAATAAAAGCGAGTGCACAAGCAAGAAGACGGGTGTGTGTGTTTGTGGGGGTGGTCAGACGCTGTGCAATGAGTGGGGAGCATTGGTACAGAAAACCTGGAAACAAAGAGCGCAACACATCCAACCTGTCGGAGTACGACGAGCGAATGGGAAAGTACCCAGGCGCCATTGGCGAGGAAACGGTCCATGCATGTAAACAGTCTCGTGAGAAGAACTCGCATGTCCCAGGAAGGTTGAACGACCACTCAAGGCGATATGGAGACGCACTGCATGCAAAGCGAGGTGCGGATGCCTGTGCGGAAAAAACAACGGCAGAGTTTGGCGCGGCATGTGCCAGAACAAAGGAGCGTAGTCGAGAAGAAGCAGTTTCTCGACGATCTCTTGGTAAGCCTTGTGGTGGCGACGGAGTTCGAGCAAATGGAACAGAGATGGGATAAAATGCGACACTGCGTTGTAAATGGTCCATTGGAATAAAAAAGGGGTCCGAAGAAGCTTGTGAACTTTAAGGGACAACGCCGACGCCATAAGAAGACTGGGCAAAGAATTATTTCGGTGCTGTGAATGAAGGATTGTTCAACCGTGACGAAATATTTTAGGGAAAAACAGTATGTGCACATGAGCAAAGGCAATACTGTGGCAGAATGCTGCGACCGGACTAGGGGCATTGCATCACACCTGTTCTCCAAAGGACTCAAGAATTCTCTGTCGTTGTGTAGCGTTTGTTTGTTAGCAGGAACTGCTTGACTGAATTCGGCCTCTTTCCGTCACTACTCGTATGTGTCAAATGACCTTTTAGACAAACATTTAAGCGAGCAAATTCTCCACCAGGCGAACGTTGTGCAGCACGGACTGTGTGGATCACAATTGTCGAGGTGGTTCAACATAACGACTTCTTTTCCTTTAATTTCTTCTCCCGTTTTTTCTCTGTGATGACAGCGTGTGTGTACGGAGAATCGAAAACCGAGACGACACGTGGTCTCATCTCACCTCTCGAAGCGCGACGCACACAGTTGAATGCGCTCGCGACACCTTCGCCCTCCCTTTCCACTTTCTGCTCGCCCCACGCTCCGTCTTCCACTATCGCTACGCACTCGATTTTCCTTTTCGCCTCGTAGACCTTCACATATGCTTTCTCCCTCTTTCGGCTCCATTCACCAATTCCTGTCCCGCCCCAATTCCGCACAAGTCGGGCACAGCCACTCGGCGTTCCACCCGGAACAGCTGCACGACCTTCTCTACGAATGTGTTTGTGTCTCGTCCACTTCCCACCTCCAATCGGCTTCCCAGTTACTAAGCCTCGTTCTTCCCCAACAAAGGCGCTTCGTCATGCCTCTATCTCTCCGTGCACACGCTCACCGTCTCTTTCTTCGCGTTCCCGGTGGCTCGGTCCTTGCTCTGAGTGCCCATATGCGACCCCGCTCGTTCCCTTGGCATTTCTTCAACGCAATTGAGCCTCTCCATCCTTCCCCGCGTCCCCATCACTGCGTAGTACTGCGCCTTCCTCAAGCGCAGCCTTTCGGTGCTCAACTTCGTCCGCTGGCCTACTTCACCGCTTCCTCCTTCCGGCCGGCGCGCACCGCCGTTCGCCCTTTCACTCCGTGGCCCTCAATGTGGCCTTCTTCGCACATCCTGGCACGGTGGCGAAACAGCATCGCAATGCCACAGTGTTGTGCTCAATGCCCACTTCCTTTTCTGTCTTCGCCGCATGTCCGCACGCACATCCTCCCACAAGCTCATCCGAGAACCGTAATCCACCGGGGTAGTTGCGATAGGAGCGCCAAACCCACACCGCGCCTTTGCCTTACCCAGTCAAGGCTCAGACCGCGGTGGCAACGACGCAATGCGCGCCGCTCCCTCGAGACACGCCGCGGTAACCTCATGACGTATGTCAGACGCGTCTGCTTCCAGGTAGGCGAGTCCAGGGCCCATCTGCCCGGTTTCTCCGAGAAATCGGTGACAGCGTTGCGACGCCGTTGCCGTTGTGAACAACCATGTCCGAGAGGCCTTCAGGGCACAACGGGAAGAGGCGCGGCGCTCCGGGAGCTGTGGCGACTGTAAGCGGGACCTCGCGGAAAGCCGAACGCGCGCGCAGCAGGAAGGGGATGGCCTACCCAGACGGTCCGGATGGGCAGCGTAGCACCGAAAGCAGCCACGTATCCAAGGCTTCGCCAAGGCAGAGTGCCCTCCTGTACTGGGTAGCTACATGTGCCAGGGCGCGCAGGACGCTATAACAACACAGAAGCGCAGACGCTCGACCGAAATCGCTGGAAACCGTCTTTTAATGTACGAACTGAACTGCAAATGCGGGGAGATGGTCAAGGTCTCGCCGAACGGATGCTATGGATTCTCTTCGATGCGAAGCTCGTACAAGGAAACCGTGTCAAGACACAGACCCTCGACAACACGGCAGATAGGTAAGCTTCGCTGATGTGGAGCGATTTGGGAGTGTAGGCGGGACGCGGCTAGACTCCCACGGATGAAGGTCCCGTACTGAAGAAGACGGTGGTGCGGTGCAGAAAGAAGTGCGCGTTTGGCTAGAGGAAAGAACACGGGGGCCTGAGGCCGCCAGGGCAGCAACGCCATGACTCCCTTGGCTGTGGTTTCGGAGTGTGCCGCGAGGCTTGAGTGGAACGGTTGAAACGGGAGAGTGGCACATTCCAAGGAGAGCGGGAAGGAGCAGAGGGGAAGTGGTGAGCAGGGAAAATAGTATAAATGGTTTGCCGTGGGGACGAGGGCGGAGCTAGATGCAAGACCAGGCATCGGTGAGGAGCAGAGGCCGAGAGCGCAAAAGAGAATAAGAACACAGGAGGCAGAAGCAAAGGCGGGCGGGCGGCGGGATGGAAAGCGCTGTTGACAGAAACGCGTGGGAGTTGAAAACACGGTGCGCCAACACGCGACGGGGGGACCGGAAATGAACTGGAGAGTAATGAGGTTGTTTTTTGACTTTCGTTCACCGAAGTGAGCGCGTGACCCTGAGAGGATCTATTGGTTGATGGCGGAAACAACGTAAATGGTTTGCTTTTGTGAACGGAGTCTGTGAAACATGGGGGTATGCGCGCGAACGGTGGGGAAGCGCTAAAGGATCTGATTCGTGGGCAAGGCTTTAGGTTCCCTTTAGAGGACTGGTAAAACCAGCAGGAAGACACAACGAAAAAAAACAAACAGCAGGACCGCTGAAGGCGCAGAAAAGTGCGTTGGTTGGACGAGGACGAAAACGAAGAGAACGAGTAGTAGAGACGTTCGCGTTAACAAAATGCCGAGAAGCGGAAGCCGCAAGTCAGAAACTCTATGATAAACAGGGGGTGAGCGTAGGTTGTGGCAGAGGAGTGGGTTGATAAGGCAATTGCAATGAAATGAGTTAAAGGCTGTGGGACAAAAAACGCGATGAGCCCAAGGCGAACGACGAACTAAACCAACTGAAACGACGGACGGTGCTCATCCGCGCGATAAATGTGGATGAGAGTGTGATGGCGGGAAAATGCGACAACCTCTTTGTGTGTCTGGAGACCCTCGTGGACGCACCCGGGCTGAGCGGACGTAGTGATTACCAGGGACACCGGGCGTGTGTGCGGGCACGGCGATGTGGACAAGGGCTGCGCGACCGCGCTCCGCACCTTCGGGGTCCGAGCCGTTGTGACGGATGTGGTACCGATCAATGAACCACAGGCGGAGATGGACGGCTACCAGGTGGTGCTTGTGGAGGATGTCGTGGAGGAGGCACATATCTTTGTGACGACGACGGGGAATGACGACATAATCACCTCGGAGCACTTCCCACGCACGCGCGACGATGTGATTGTGTGCAACATTGGCCACTTCGACACGGAGATTCAGGTGGCGTGGCTGAAGGTAAACGCCAAGGAACGTGTGGAGGTGAAGCCGCAGGTGGAACGCTTCACCATACACAACGGGAACAACATCATCCTGCTCGCAGAGGGTCTATTGGTGAATCTTGGTCACGCCTCTGGTCATCCGTCGTTTGTGATGTCACGAAAAACGGATGAACGCAGGTGCTTGGACAAATAGAAATCTGGACAAAGAGGGACACAGGTAAGTACCCGCGCGGTGACAAGGCACATGTGCACTTCCTCAGCAAGAAGCTCGATGAGAAGGTGGCCGCGCTGCACCTTTGCAAGGTCGGTAAAAAGGTAACAAGGCTGACAGCGAAGCAGGCATAGTACATCAACTACCCTGTCAACGGTCCGTTCAAACAAAACCGCCACTGCTATTAACAACCACGTGCACAGACACTACCACAGCCCAGTGCGCGGCCTAACATGCTTATGAGGTTAAGTTTCTATCATTTTCGTAAAGGTTTAAGGAGCGTTCTACAATGTTTTTCCATTTCAGCGCGTAGCACGAGTGTGCCTGGGTGAAAGGTTGTTTATAAGATGCGTGGGGATGACACCTTGTAATGCGCAACTGAAGAGTGATTTGGTAGCAGGCTCGCCGGAGTAGGTCGTAAGGCACTACCCCGTGCCTCGCTGTAACGTGTCCAGTCCCTTTCCTCTCACTTTCCTTCATCCCCGCATCTGCCCCTGCAGCTCGCCTGGTCTCTTCTCCCGTTGTAACACCGCGTCGTCTCTCGTCCCTCCCTTTTTTATGTGCACCACTGTTTGTGGGTCGCTTCTGCCTAGGATGTTGGACGTTGCGCCGCTGTGCGCTGTCGTGTTGCTGTCCGTTGCTGCCGTGATTGTGGTCGGGAAGGTGGTCATAGCTGGTGCCGGTTTCCTTTGCATGGCCTTTGGTACGCCTGTTGTGGCCCTATGCCTGTCGATGCTGGTGTGCGCGTGTGTTGTGTGGCTGTTGGAAGTGTCTGGCGGGGCGGCGCAGGAACTGATCCCTGTGGCGCTGCTTCGCGCGGTGTTGGCGTCTGTCGCGCAGCTAACTGTCGGAAGTGTGGCGCTACTCGCAGTGCTAGTTGTTGTCTTCCGGTGCCTCGCAGATGTGTGGTCTGGTGGAAGACGTTCAAATCTTGCTGGACTCACACATAGCGTTTTCGGATGCGTGTGCTGCCGCGACTGTGCGGTAGCTGTGCCCCGCTCTCCCGCACCTGCCGTGTGCTCGCGCGCGCCGGTATGGATGCGGCAACCACTGCACTGCACTGCACCTTGCTGTCTTATATCCACATTTTTTTCTCGTTTTTAATTTCCCTTTTCTATTTTCTCTCAAGTTTTTATTGATCATGGAGTCTCTTTACTTTGTCAGTAGGTCTCAATTTCACCAGTTGGTTGCTCACATTTCTCTGTATCGTGAAAATGCTTCTCCAGAGTTTCAATCGTTGGCTGAGGAGTCGTTATCGTCAGTTGGTCTTAATCCTCATTGCTATCGTTTTTGGAATGTTCCCTATATGGCTGCGTTCTTTAACAAGGTTGTTCCTTTGGACGAACATGGTCTTGACGTGTTTGTTGATGAGTGTGCTGTTGGTGCTACTGCTCGTTCTCAAGGTGTATTGCGATATCCCTTTCTTGCTTGTTCCATGCGCGCTCGAGAAGGTGGAAGATGGTGGTACGATTTCCCTACAATGAATTTTGTCCTTGCTGTTGGTTGATACAGAGGATTATTTTCTCTGTATGTTCCTCGGCACCGTTTTGCGTGGATGCGCCGTCGTCCTTTTGGTGGCATCGCGGTTTGCTTTGTCCTTGGAACTTCTTCCTCCATATTAGCTCGACAGGTTTTCCCCCTGTTTGGTATCGGCGTTTCAAGAGCCCAAAAGTGCAATCGTAAAGCGCTGGAAAAGCTCGAGTGTGCTGACTGTCTCAATGATGTTTTTCAGTATACTGAACAACACAAGGCGGATCTGTGTTCTAAGAAGTTTATCCCTTCCCAGCCTGGATTTGCTAAGGTCCACGATTCTGTCGCAAAGGAACTAGCGAAACGTATCGAGTTGCAGCAAAGCGTGTCGGACTCCACCATGGAAGAGATTCGTTGTGCTAAGCGCAAGCTAGCGAACCGCCTTTGTGACGTGCATCGCTCTCTTCGCACGGACGGTACGTTTGACGCCATTCGGAGCCCTATCCAACCAATTAATGCCCAACTTGCGAAAGAAAGTGTTGGTTCCACATAGTGGGCAGTGTTTCACTAGGTTCAGTGTGAAGCTTATCTTTACTCGCATTTAATTTAGCTAGAAAACGCTATAGTGTATTTGTAGACATCGGTAGGGAGTGGTTTTGTCTTCTTCGCTAGCTTCACCCAGTAGTGACACTGCGCTATTGTGGCCAGTTGCGCACACTTTGTTCCGTTTTTTTTTGCACCTATCAGCTCACTCTCCCTTATCGAAACTGGCTTCTTTATGCTACTTATAGCTGTGAGAACATGTCGCGACGGCATATATTTTACGTTCTGGTTCTTGGGGCTGGGGCAGCTGGCTGTTCGGCTGCTCGTGCCATTGCCCTACACAATCCAAAAGCCGCAGTAGGATTGATAGAACAGGGTTCACGGCATTCCCCACCTCTTGCAGTGCGTGTCCCTTTGTTCTCTCCACTCATTCCAAACTCGCACGGCACGCGTGGTTTCCTGCGCACCTATCGTGGCGTTGTGGATCTCAGCGCTGGGGGGCGCCAGCTTCAGTATGTGAAGGGTTGCTGCCTTGGCGGAAGCACCTTATGCAACGACATGAAATACATTCGCGTTACAACTGCGGATTTCGCCGCATGGCGCCACCCTGAATGGACCATGGAAAGGCTTTCGCCCTTTTTTGTCTCATTGGAACGAAACTCTCGTAACACTTCGCGAGCCGTTCATGGTGACAGCGGTCCTCTTCCTGTAACAGATCCACCAAGGACAAACGTGAGTTCGGAGTTAAATATACGCTGGTTTGAGGCGTGCGAAATGGCTGGTATAGGGGAGACCGTAGACTTCAACGCTGGTGGAGCGGATGGCTTTTCTACTTTTCAATCACACATCGATAAGGGCGTGCGCGTTGACGTATCTGACGCACTATTGCAAGGAGAGCGCCACCTACTCTCTAACCTGGAGGTATTGTGTGACACACGAGGACACCGCCTTTTATTTGATGACGGGAGGCGCGTTACGGGTGTTGAGGTGTGTAGGGATAATGACTCAATGATTTTGCATGCTGGTCGTGTTGTTGTTTGCCTCGGTGCACTGGAATCCCCGGCGCTCCTTCAGCGTAGCGGCGTATGCTTACGAGGGCCAGTGGCGGATGTGCCAGGTGTTGGGCAAAACCTCATACAGTCGAGTAGCGCCACAGTTGTGTTTCGCATTGCAAGGGGAGGCAACTTACGTAGCAAGTCGCTGAGTTGGACCAACGCCCCATACTTGCTGCAGGAGTGGAGAGGGTACAATGAGGATAGGTACGGTATTTTTGCGTCGCTTGCGGAGGGCGGGGCCTTTGTGCGCTCAAAACCGTCCATGGAGCATCCCGATCTCTCTCTAACCTTCTATGCTACTCCTAACGTTCGTTGGTGCGGCTGGCGGCCGTTTGATGTTTTTTCTGTTCGTGTGTCCCACCATTATCCGTCGAGTCGTGGTGAGGTGATGGTTGTGGGTGACGGCGGTGATAATCTCTGCATAAAAAGCCGCATGTTCACGTCGCGGCACGACGTTGAGTGCATGGACGAGGGTTTGCAGTGGATTGGCTCTATCTGCTACGGTAATGAGAGGCGTGACATTGGTGATGTCGTTCGTGAGGGCACTTCTCCTTTTACATCGCTGGGCGCCGTCCTACACCTTCCAGAGCGAGGAATTTCAACTCAACATGACCTGGCCACATTTCTTGCACAACATGCTGAGAGCACGGGTGAGCTATTCGGTACATGTGCATTGTGGAATGTGGTTGACGGTGCCTTACGTGTGCACGGTGTCTCCGGTGTTCATGTGGCAGATGCGAGTGTGGTTCCAGCACCGACCTGCGGCACAGCCAGCGTTATCGGCGCCGCTGTTGGGTCGAGGATTGCGCTGCTGTTGGAGTGCCCCAATTGGGGCGTCTGATCGTGATTAGTTTCTTCCTATCCACCGGTACCCCTTTGGAGTCTAAGAACACTGAAGATCAAGCACAGCGTCTATATTTTGTTTCCTTATCGTTCCGGTACACTTCAAGCAGGCTGTTTTTTTTTCCATTTTAAAATACTCTACAAATTTGCAGCTTCACTATACCAGCTACCCTACATGCATACCTTCCCATCTTTCCTTTATTTTTTTTAATTCATCATCATGTGCCTTGCGACGACCGCACCTGCTGCACTATGAGGCTACGGCTGGTAGGTTTGAGGCCTTCGCATATTGTGGGGTCTGCGCGTGTTGATTTTACATTGCACCCAACGCAAGTGCACACAGCCCTCTGTTGGTGGCGTGATGGCGCAGCAGACGGTGCCCTGGGTTGAGAAGTATCGCCCGGTTTCATTAGCGGATGTAGTTGGAAACGCTGATGCCGTTGCGCGTCTTCGTGTGATTGCTCGCGAGGGGAATCTGCCAAATCTTCACTTTGCGGCCCCCCGGGAACTGGTAAGACCACAAGCATGCTTTTTTTGGCACGCAGTCTTCTGAGCGACCAGGATGGGGCCAGCAACTCCGCACTCAAGGAAGCCGTTTTGGAGCTAAATGCGAGCGACGACCGCGGATTAGACGTGGTACGCGAGAAGATAAAGCTTTTCGTGCAGACAAAAAAGACGCTGCCCCAGAAGATGGACGTCACGGACCAGCGGAGGATCAACCTCCACAAGATTGTCATACTTGATGAAGCTGACAGCATGACACCAGCAGCCCAGCAGGCCCTACGTCGTACAATTGAACTTCACTCGGGTACCACACGCTTCGCCTTTGCGTGTAACAACAGTCACAAAATTATAGAGCCCATCCAGTCACGTTGTGCCGTGGTACGTTTCCGGAAGTTAACTCATGGTGACATACTGAAGCGCCTGATGCATATCATCAAGCAGGAGAATGTCACTTACACTGACGATGGGCTGTAGGCGCTGCTCTACCTCGCTGATGGAGACCTTCGGTCTGCGGTTAATGCTTTGCAAGCTACATGTTCCGGCTACGGCGTTGTTAACGCAGAAAATGTCTTCAAGGTGTGTGACCAACCACATCCTCTTCTTGTTGAGAGCATAATGAACAGCTGTCTCAAGCATGACCTTGCAGCTGCGCACAAGGAGATGCAGCGGCTTCTTGGCCGCTGGTACGCGGTGTCGGATGTTATCTTAACCTTTTTTCGCGTTGCACAGAACCCAAAACTGTTTTGCGATGAACAGCTGCAACTTGCCGTGTTGCAAATAATTGGTGAGACGACCATGCGCATTGCAGAAGGCGTTGGGTCACCTCTGCAACTCGCTGCGATGCTAGCTCGCATTTTGGTTGCAACATCAGCATGATCTTAAGTGATACAACTTGGAGAGTGAGCAAAGTATGAAGGATGACATCCGTGATGACGATTGATAAGTGGGTTCATATAGAACTGTGCGGCTGGCGCCCATGTGCCGCGGAATTGGCTTGTAGAACTGCACAAAGCTGCACTTGTTTTGTAAGATCCCTATTTTGGTCCTCTGCGCCATCAGCCTAGCTCGTCTAGAAGCATGCAGCCGTTAGTGTGCAGGGTGTCAGAGTTTTCTGTGCGTGATTCTGGTCGTGCCAGAGTCAACAAACCCTCTAGCTGGAGTGTGCCGCTTCTACACTTGCGCTTCGTGCCTGACCACAGCTGCGCTCCATCTCTTTTCAGCACACACCTGCCAAAAAGTCCATCCCCGCTGTTGTTGACACCACTAGGTGTATTTCCCCTTGAGTTCTTTCCCACTTGCTCTTCATTGCCTTTTTAGACTACCACAGACAAGGCGACATCGTAAATGAGCTCTTACGGAGAGCTACTGGCAGCATGCAACGAGTTTCGCGAGAATTTTACTACTTTTAATGGCAAATATACAACACTTGTCCAGGATTTGCAAACTGAACGGGAGAGGACCGATAGCCTAACACGGCAACTCGAAGCTGAACATGGTGACGAAGAAAAGGCAAACGGGACAATCCGTGAACTCAGAAAGGAGCTCGATGAAGCACGCTCATACAAAGATCTGTATATGGCAGCGACGGTGTCGGTGGAGCATCTTAAGGGTCGACTCGAGAATGCACGGCATGCCGTGGCTGATAACATACTTGAACAGGAGCAGCAAGTCGAGCAGCTTCGTACCCAGATAAAGGACCTGAAGCAGCGGCTGAATGTTTCTGCGGACGCTGCAGCCACTCAGCAGCTGAGGCGAAAAGTTTTAGAGTTGGAGGAGCGTTGCGCGTTACAAAATAGCCAGCTTATGGAGGAGCGTGAACGCTTCAGTCAACAACTTCTCACAGCACACACTGGCTTACGAGAACAGCAGGCGCGGCAACTTGAGGTTGTGCAGCGTTGCCGCAGTCTGGAGGCTGAGGTTGCTCAGATGCGTTCTGTAGTACGCCGGTCTGCTGATCTGCAGAACGACGCTGCTGTTTCTCGTGAGAAGAGTGCATCCGATGCACGAAAGGCACAATTGCAGGTAGAGAGTCTCAAAACCGAGCTTCACGATGCTGAGGTGCGGCTGAGTGAAGTTGAGTCAAGTTATGCGGAGGCGTTGGAAGCGTTACGGGTGGAGTCCGACGAGGAAAAGGGCCAGCTTCTTGAGCGTGTGAGCCACCTGTCTGCATCACTTGATGATGCAGTCGCGGCGCGCATTGCCGAGCAAGAAAACTATGCCGTGCTTCGACGATCTATCCACCAACGTGTGGAGGCAGCCCGTTCGGATGCCAGGGTAGAGGTGATAAATGTGCAAAAACTCCTTGGCGATACTCGTTTGGAATTACAGCAATATGTATGGCGGATGGATCAGGTTCAGGCTGAGCTGGATGAGAAGAAGAGACTCCTTCAGCAGCGGGAGGGCAAAATTGAAAGTTCCGCTGCTGAGTTCAAGCAGCTTCGATTACAGTTAGATTCAGCGAACCAACGCGAGGCATAGCTTTCTGCGGAGCGTGATAATATTTTACAGCACCTTGATGCTGGGCGCAAGCAGGTACAGGACCTCACTGCTGCACAGTGTTCGCTCGAGGAGAGCGGACTTTAAGCGGAGCGGCTGCGCATCCAGGTGCAGTTTTTGGAGGATGAACTTAGAGAAGCGCGTCGCCTTGTTGATGTTTACGAAGGAAAGCTGAAGGACTCAGAAGCAGGAGCTGAACGGCACACTCGTGCCCTTCGACAGGAGGTAAGGAGTGTGAAGAAACTAATGAAAGCCGAAAATGCCAAATCTGAGATTGTGCGCCGCCGTCTTGTACAGGCGCTTTTGGATCGTGAGACTGAGGCCTGGCGTCACGGCCGTTGTGAGACGGCACCGCACGGTCCCCCATCCTCACACTCAGTTAATCGTGGTGGAGACGTCATTGAGCAGTTAAAGAGGCAGGATGAACAGGCGTAGGTGCTGCGCCAGCGACTCATAGAACTATTGAGGCGCGCCTAGAAACTGTATGAACTTTGCGCCTCGTTTACATAGAACGGAAAGTGATATCACTATGAGAGGAAGTGTGGAGACGTGGAGTTGTGTGTGCGGCTGTGACACGATCGTGTAGATTGTGCGTGATCCATCGAAGCAGGCAGTTCCTCCCTCCCTCCCTCCCTCTCTCTTTTATTATTATTTTTGCTTCATTTTTTACATATTTTGCTCATTGATGTTTTATTCCTTTGTCTCGTTGCACCTTCCACTCTAACGCCAGCATTGTGCTTTCTCGAAATGCAATTTCGTATCAGTCATAGAATTTTTTTTCATAAACTTTGGGTGTACCCTGACATACATTTGTACGGGCAGAGGGTTCATTTTAATTGAACTTCTCTTCCCCCCGCTCCTTCGACAGCTCCTTCATTTAGACAGCAACTTCTTTTGGCAGCTGCTTGTGGATTGCGCGCAATTTGTCGCCTACCGCAGGCAATAGGTGGTTCGCCACTTCTCTTGCTGACTGCCCCCATCTTTCGCATTACTCTGCACCACAGCGCACCTGACGGCGCCTCTTTTACCTCAACGTGCCATTTCTATGCTTTGCTACTGTTTTCATCACTCAAATGTGTCTCAACGTTGTTGGTAACTGCGCTAGGTGACGAGCAAGCAAATTAAACCAATTAGAAACAATCGCGAGTAGGACTGCGGGAAACACAAGTGAACTAGGAGGGCAATAATAACAACAGTCATAAAAATAATAATATTCAAAAGGCTAAACGATGCCGGAGTGTGTCAAGTGGTACAACAGCGCACTTCTCAATGAAGTGGTCCCCAAGAAGGACCTCTCCGAATTTGCACTGCCGGATGCCGCAAAGGACCTTGTCTTCATGGCCAAACTGACGGAGGAAGCGGAGCGTTACGATGAGATGGTCCAGTGCATGCGGAAGTTGGTGAAGATGAACAGTGAACTCGATACCGAGGAGCGCAATCTTCTCTCCATGGCGTATAAGAATGTGATTGGGTCACGGCGTAATGCGTGGCGCATCATCACATCCATTGAGAGCCGTGAAAGCGCCAAAGAGAAGAGTGAGAATATGCCTTTCATTGCCTCTCTTCGCCGCGAGTTTGAAACGGAGTTGGCAGCGGTGTTTGAAGATCTTCTGGGCTTGCTTGACACGTACCTTATTCCTGCCTCGCAGGGCGGCGAAACAAAAGTGTTTTACCTCAAGATGAAAGGTGATTATCATCGTTACTACGCTGAGATTGCTCCAGAGGCTGGGCAGCGCCAGGCCGCGCTTGATGCCTATGATAAAGCAACGGAGGTGGCCAACACGTCCCTTGCACCCACACACCCGATACGTCTTGGGCTTGCACTAAACTTTTCCGTGTTCTACTATGAGATTATGCGGGAACATGAACGGGGCTTCCAGCTCGCGCGACAAGCGTACGATGAAGCCGTTACAGAAATGGAAACGCTGGATGACGAATCGTACCGTGAGTCCAACCTTATTCTCCGTCTCTTGCGCGACAACCTCAATCTTTGGACCGACGAGTGACCGCCTAACAGAGCACCGTGGTGCTTTACCCGCTATGGTTTTCGGAGGGAGTACACATTTTTGGTTCAAGACGAGCTGTGTGTTTAAGTGCCACAGTACTGAGCAATAAGGGTGTGGGAATGGATTGACTGAGCTTGTTAGTACGGTAAAAAGGTTGATGGAAGTTGTGTGCAACTTTTTTTGTTCGTCATTGTTGTTGGCATCTTCCCTTGTGGTGGGGTGCCCTTAGTTGTGGTTCCAATCACTGGTGGTGCGAGCTGCTCTTTGAGCTTCAGTGGCAGGGGAGGGAACTGCACACAATGATAATGAAGACGAAATCCAAAAAAGAAAGTAAGAAAAAAACTGAGAAGAAAAATATATATGCAAAAATAGAAGGTGAAGGAGGAAATGGAGAAGAGGAAAGGTGGAAAATGATTCAAAAAAAGTTAAAGTAATAAAATGGGGGCAGCGGTGAAGTGTGCGTGGACTCGAAGTGTGGTTGAGGTCGCGCGTGTGTGCTGTTTGCTCGGAAGGAGACAGCCGTGGCGTGAGGGGAAGAAGCGAGGTGTTAGTGCGGTGGTGGTGTGATACGGTGGGGCGATGGATTGTGAAGTCCGTTCGCCCTCGGTGCTCTGTGCGCGGTGCGGAGGCGGAGCCGCTGCTAAACCGTGAGGAGGGGTTTATATATTTAAACGTAAAGAGGAAAAGAAAACAACAAAAAAGAAAAAAAAAGAGAGCAGAAAATAAAAGAAACTGAAAAAAGTGTGGGGCGCGCGTTGTAAGTGAAAGTGCTGGCTTCTGACTCAGAGCTTCCCAACCACTGCCGCACGTGTTGAAGAAACGCGCCAAGCCACCGTGATGACGAGAGTGTCACTACTTTATTCCTTGTCTTTTACTGTGTGCAAATGGTGCAGCACTCTTATGTTTACATTTAAACGCAACTGTTCTCCACTGTTTCTTCACTGAATTCATTTCTATTTTCTGATGACCGTATGCGTTTGACAAGTCACTGTCGCGCTCATTTGTTGCGTGATCATCATCTTTTCATTGACATGTCCTTTGTCCAACTTTAATTTTTCTTTTCTGATTATCAATGTCCGGTTACGTTGGCACGCTAGCCACCACCAGATGTGTGCAGGGGCCGTCGCGGAAAGGCGGTGGCAACGCTGAATGATGGCGACGTGGCTCAATGTAGCTGAGAAGCCAAGTGTGGCAAAGGAGATTGCCAATGTGCTGTCCAACAGCACTTGCAGAAACAGTGAAACCTTATCCCGCTTCAATCCCGTGTTTGAGTTTGAGTTTGAGGGGCGGCGAATGCTTTGCACTTCAGTAGATGGGCACCTTATGAATGAAGAATTTCCAGCGCAGACAAAGAACTGGTAGAGCTTTCCGCTCTTGGATCTGTTCACAGTCGGTATCACTAAGCATGTAAAGCCGGAGCTAGAGCAGGTGAAGCGCAACCTGGAGTCTCTAGGAAGACAATCCACGACGCTGGCGCTTTGGATGGATTGCGATCGTGAGGGGGAAAACATTTGCTTTGAGGTGATGAGTGTGGTCCAAACTGTTAACAGACAAATTGAGGTTTGCCGGGCTCACTTTAACGCCCTTACAAGGAGGGATTTGTTCACCGCAGTGCACAACCTCAAAACTCCCAACAAGGCTCTTTCCGACGCTGTAGAGGCACGCCAGGAGATTGACCTGGGCATTGGGGCAGTCTTTTCTCGTTTTCAGACCATAAAGTTTAGAGATATGTTTCGCGACATGCCACGTGTCCTTAGTTTTGGCCCGTGCCAGATACCGACCCTCGGTTTTGTTGTCCGGCGCAGCTGGGAGCAGCGAGGGTTTGTGCCGGAGGAGTACTTTACACTTGCGTTGCACCATGGACAAACTGTTTTCAGTAGTTGCCGCGGTTCCATGTACGATCAGATTGCAGCAACTCTGGTACTGGAAGCTATGCAGGAGAGTGCGAGCGAAAAGCCGGAGGCGGAGGTGACGGAGGTCGTGCAGCGGCCCAACAGGCGTCACCCGTCCGTCCCATTAGCCACAGTTGTTCTGCAAAAGTTGGCGGCTACCCATCTTCGCATCTCCTCCGAGCAGTGCATGATGTGGGCGGAGTCACTGTACCAGGAGGGCTACGTGTCGTATCCACGCACCGAAACGGATTCTTTCTCATTGACTGACAATGAGCTGCTTGAGATTGCCGGTCTGCAGTCCGGTAATTCAGAAGTGGGGCAGTACGTCAGCGCCATGCTGGGCGATCGCCAGAACAGGTTCCGTCGACCATTGAGGTGTGGGCACGACGACAAGGCATTTCCTCAAATTTATCCGACCAAATTGATGCCATCAAGCAATGATCCTAGGATGCCGCTGTACAACCTGATCGTGCGCCATTTTCTTGCATGCGTTTCCCCTGATAATGTGGCAGCCACGACGTCTGTAAATGCTGTTTTTGGAGAGGAAAAGTTTACCACATCTGGTACGGCTGTTCTGGAGCGCGGCTGGCTAGAGGTTTATCCATACGAGCGTTGGCATAGCACCTGTATCCCTGCATACAAGCGAGTTGAGCGCTTCACGCCGACAGCAGTTAATCTTGAGAGGCACCGCACGACCCCCCCGTCGACTCTGACGGAAGCCAACCTCATCGCACTGATGAATAAGCATGGTATTGGCACAGACGCGACCGTTGCCCAGTACATAAAAACTGTTCTTGACAGGGAGTGCGTGAAAAGCGGGAAGGGACGTCGTTAGTGCTGACAACCTTCGGCAATGCACTTGCCTCGGCATATGAGGCGGTTGGTCTAGTCAGCTTACTTCAGCCTCAGTTGCGGGCTCAAATGGAGCTTGCAATGGCGGATATTGCGACAGGTAAAGCCACAAAGGAAGAGGTAGTGGGCGCCGCCGTGCATCTCTATCGTGAGATTTTCCAAAAACTCTGTGGGAAGCACCGTGAAATGTGCAACGAATTAGAGTCCCACCTTACCACAGTGTCACAGCCCTCATCCTTGATTGGAGGTGTATCTACAGGCGCCGTGGTTAGAAGGGGACTCACCCGATGCGGCGCATGCAACGGTCTCATGGACCTTGTGGAGCAGTCTGCTGGAGAGCGTGACATTTGGCTAGTGCGATGTGCCACTTGCGCGAGGAGCCATCGAGTGCCCAGTGGTCGTCACAATCAACTGGACCCACATGAGCAGCTATGTGTGCTATGTGGCTACGGCGTAATCAGCGTTAGAAACACTGAGGAACAAACAAACTATACGGTGTGTGTGCACTGTTTTACTTCCCCTCCCTCTGGCGGTGCAGATATGGAGTCACTTGCTGAGTTCCGGTGCTTTCAGTGTGTTGCAGATTGTCCGCTAGCAAAGGGGCTGGAAAACATTTCCATCGCACAGTGCAGGTCATGTATGGGAAATGATATGCGCCTACGTCAGAGCCAGAATGGTGTATTTCTGTCATGTAGAGGCTATCCGAGTTGCACATTTTCCGTCAACCTTCCGCGGGCCAAGCGTATACGGCCAGTTCCAGAGGGGCGCTGTGCTTCATGCTCCGCGCTCCTTTTGCAATTTGAATTTGGAGGAATGCAGACAGTTCCAGGCGTAATGGAAGGCGATCACATGTGCGTGTTCTGCGACGTTCGGTTTCAGGAATACGTTACGGTTAAAGGGAGGAATACACAGAAGTAAGCCCGTGTTCCAGTACAGAAGCCGCAAGAACAGCACTCGTTGCGGGGACCGTACACGTTACCTCGTGTAAGCGCAGCTATCAAGCCTCCTACCGAGGGCGGGGGCACTGAGAGCACACTGTGTAAATGCGGTGTTCCAGCACGCGAGTTGGTGTCACGTAAGGAGTCGTCAAACGGGAGGAAGTTCCTCAGGTGCGCCGCTCAGAGATGCAATTTTTTTTGCGTGGATAACATAACTCGTGAAACGCAGGTTGGCGGGATTGTGGTGCCCCCGATGTTTACAGCTTTTCCAACTCGTTCACCGTTCCACAGCCCCAGGAGGTTGTCGTGTGTGTTGTCGCCTCGGGCACCTCTCCTGTCTTCTTTTCCCATTGTCTTCACTCCGATGCAACGGGGTCGTCAGGTGGCTTTTGCGCTAGCGCCTGACTGTACTGTCTAAAATTACCGGAGTTGTTTTCGCTTGTAGTTGGCTCCACAGTGACTACATTCTTCACCACTGTTGCATGTACGCTACATGAAGTTACCATTGTAGTAATATCATATTCCTTTTTTGTCCTCATTTCCAACACAATCTTCTGCCAGATATTCGTTTTGTGGGGCGAAAAAACGGACGGAGAGGAGCAACAAAACAAAAACATACGAGAATTAGGAAACGTGTTCATACAGCTGGCCTTATGAAGAACATTTCCCCAGATACCTGCAAAAATTGTTTCTCCACTGGGCATCTACGTCGTGGCTGTCCCTTAATCAAGTGTGCAGCCTGCAGTCAACTGGGGCACTTTAAGGAGGACTGTCTACATAGGAGAAAGCGACCGCGGGTTGACAATGATATCGGCATCTGCATGTCCTGTTGTTCCTCGAGCCATGCCCAAGCGAAATGTCCTGAACGAATAAAGTCTGTAGAGTGCTTTCAGTGCCACCAAAAGGGTCACATGATGCCGATGTGTCCACAGACACGCTGTTTCAACTTCGGCCATTTCGGTCATAGTTCTCAGCTTTGTGCGAGCAAGCCAGTTTGCTTTCACTGTTCTATGCCCGGGCACACGTCAAAAGAGTGCCCGAGAAAGGATATGGGACGTTTGTGTTACCGCTGCAAGGAGCCAGGACACGACATGGCAAAGTGTCCCCAGAGTCCCCAATGCCACATGTGCAACCAAACGGAGCATCTTGTAGCCCAGTCCCCAGAAGTGTTGTGCAACCGGTGCCGTCAAAAAGGCCACACGGTCAGCGCCTGAAAAATGTCCCCCTGCTCAACCGATGGTGGAAGTCACTCCTCAAATGATAGTCGCCATGAGGCGTCTGCTGGTGCCAACGCCGCTTACTGTGCTCATGACATTGAAAGAGCGAGCGCCAGTACATTGGAGAAGGAGCGCTTGGCAGTGAATCGTATGACACCGACTACGAAGGTAGAGCTCCTAGCACAACCGTCTGTGCCCGTGCCCAAGAGGCACCAGGACCGCCTTTTGTCTCATGCGGGGCTAAGCGCGAGGGTCGCGTGGCCGTTGTTATAGATGGAAGCTACTTTGAGCGCATTATTCAAGGACGTGAGAACCGAAATGAGGCACATTACAAGCGCATAGTTGACATTCTGCGTTACACACTTGAGTTTGTCGGTGATGTTTTTCAGAAGAATCCATTTGCTTTTTGGTTTGACACGGATCCGGTGGCGTTTGCGGAGCATGTGAGGACGGACGTACCTCCTTTCCATAGGAGCAAGATGCTGCTCGAGAACCAACTCAGGAAGCAGTTTCTAGTGGATGAAATGAATAGTGGGAGGCAACTAAGCAACGTTGTGGCGCGCCTGGTTGGTCGAATGAAACAACAGAAGGGATACACGAAACACGGGCCCGGGCGCGTTTGGGTTCAAGCGGGTGTTGACGTGGCTATCGCGGCGTGCGTCATTGAGTTGTTTATTCATCGTTTATTCGAGCAAGTGGTGCTCCTGTGCGGTAATGCGGATTTGTATCCCGCGGTTCAGTACTTTCACATGCAGCGACGCAGTTCTCAAGCGTTGGAACAGTCAAATCCGATCTGTGTGTGCGGGACCTCGTCTTCCATATCGAAGTCCTATGGCCGGGAGCAGGATCTGAGTGACTTTCTTCCATCCATTCTGTTGGACTCCCCACGTCATGTGGAGGGAGACAGAGAGACTGCGTTCCATACACACACAATGTTCATTTAACGTCGTGCGTGTGTGCAAAACTCACAAGGTGGAACATATTTATGGATGGGGTGCTACCTTCCAACTTCGCTGCCGTGCTACCAACGTTGTTGCTATCACTTCTAGTGGATTCTTTTTTATATTTTCCATCACCTACTTTCTGTCATATAAATCTACAAATGAAATGCGGCGATATCTAATGGATGCAGCAAAAAAGCCTTGCCCCGAAAGCCCATCCTCTAAATTTAGCACTCCTCGTCTGAGTAGGCCCCGTCGTCCCTTGCCTGCCGCAGGTAGCGCAAAGAGCACTTGCAAGCTAATTTTCATTGACATGCAAACTTGTTGGCTCATTTGCACTTCGCAATGACATCCACTCTAACTCTGTACTCTTTTTAGTGGCCTGTAGGGCTAGTCTAGAGGAAAACAAGCGGCAGGCATAGAGTGGAAAGTAAAAGAGATGTCGACCGGTGGAAACGTGCTTTCGTCTTGTAGGGTCGCTAATGCCTCAGAGAAAGTCCCCTCTGCAGTATGCGCCCTTCCACCAGCTTACCGGCAGACATGCGATCGCATCGAGTGCCTAATCGCTGCAGGGATGCCTCAAATAACGCCATTCACTGTGCCTCCAAAGTTCCGTGTTATGACGTTATCGCAGCCACCCCATGCGGAAGCCGGAAGCGCGATGTCGCCGTGCTCATTTTTCTCTCCTGAGAGATCGCTTATTTCAACCTTGGATAGTCGTTCACTGATGTCACGCACGGCAACGCCCAGAAGGGCGCGAGCCAAGGTGGAGATCAAAACTTTGACATGGAAACTGCCTATGCTGCTCTCTTGAGTAGGCTGAATGAGAAGCTGGATGATGAGGAAAAAACGTTTTCACCCCTTTCGTGAGCTGCTTGCTTTCACGTTTGTTGTCGGCTGCGGCAACACGTAGAGGAAGGTTTGCTGCTACTGAAGGACGGATCAAGCAGATTCTTCCAAATTTTGTGATACTCAACGCGGTGCTGTGATGCATCCGATGATCATGACCAGATAGGCATTTTAGTGTACACATTCAGGAACGTCTGAAGGCAATACTTGTAAGTGGTAGTTCCTTGAGAAGTGAGAGCGAAGAAGCAATCCACACGTTGGATGCGTGCTTTGATCTTTTTCCCAGCAGTACATTTTTCCTTTTGAAATAGGTGTTGTCCCGTCCTAACCTGCTGCGATATCTTTTGGTGCTTCGCACTACGTGCTGAAAGATGTTAGGGATTCATGAGAGGCGTGTCGGAAAGTTGGGCTCCAACTGTTAAAATGGCGTGAATAAACTGTTCCACACGACAGATATTATTGACAACCATACTGGCGCGTGGATACTGGTGAAGCGGTGGTGTTGATGCCAGCTCTTGCTTCGACAAGAGCAGCGACGCTTGTAAGCGTTTTCCCTCATTTGTTTTTCATGTGCTTCAACTTGTGCCTTTCATTTTGGTTTGTTGAGCCTCAGATAGTCTAACGCATTCACGTTTGCTGCTATACAAGAGAAAGTTCGTGTAAGGCCGCCTTACACCTACCAGGCAGCGCTGTCTGTAGGGTGTGAAATGAGTGATGATGAGTGTCCAGAACTCGTAAGTGCACGGGTGCCTGTGACAATTCTAACTGGTTTTTTAGGTAGTGGCAAGACGACACTGCTGCACTATGTTCTTTCCGCAGAGCACAGCCTTCGTATTGCTGTCATTGTCAACGAGTTCGAGTTCGGCAATAGTATAGAGAAAGGTTTGACACTCAAAAGTTCACAGAAACCTGACGATGAGTGGCTGGAGCTTAACAACGGCTGCATGTGTTGCACAGCCCAGACGCAAACCGTCAAGGCACTCGAGGGCCTCATGCAGTCGAAGGGAACGTTTGACCTAGTCCTAGTCGAAACTTCAGGTCTGGCCGATCCAGCCCCAGTTGCTGCCATGTTCTGGCAAGACGAGTCCCTATGCGGATCTCTATATCTCTCTGGCATCATCACTGTCGTGGATGCAAAAAACCTCTGCAAGTATCTGAGCGACCCCGACGTGTCAGCGGAGGCAACGCGCCAGTACTTATGGCCGATCGTGTTGTGCTCAACAAGTGTGACATCGCTACCGAGGAGGAGCAAGGCGCCTCTCTCGACGCTGTAAAGCGCATAAATCCCGTTGTCCAGGTTGTACGCTCTTCCTTCTCCAGGCTAGAAAACCTCCGTGACATTCTGATGCTCAACACAACCCGACAAGCGATGGAGCTTTCCCATCTTCACGCCCTCGGCCCGTCTAGCATTACCGCTGTCTCGCTTGAATTTTTTGAACCTTCTAGTCTTCTTGCCGTGCACAGTCTTAAGGATGTGGATATGATATGCAGGACATGCTGTACAGCGAGCACGATCCCCCATTTGAGGTGTTGCGGTGTAAGGCGGCTCTGTGGATTAAGAGGGAGGATCAATACGCGCTTGTGCAGCTACAAACAATTGGGGAATTATTTGATGTCACCTTAATGGAAGGCCAGACACTCCCTTTAGGCTGCTCGCGTGCACTCATCCTCGGGAGACGGCTCGATAAGGATGTCTTGAGGAGTATCTTCTTGCGGTACATTGTGGGCACAGCAGAAACGAGCGCAATAACACCCGCGACGTCGGATGCCACAGAAGTCAGTTGTCGAGCTGTTCAATAGCCCAACTTTGTCCTCACTAAAGGCCGACTGTGTTCTATTTTCTGTGCTGCCACCGCTGCAGAACGACATTCCGATTACTAACATTAGATCCAATAACGATATTGGCTGCGAAAATAAATATAGAATGCAAAAAAGTGCCAATTCGCTCCTTATATTTTGTCTCCAACCCCTTCATGCAGTACACAGAAAAGGTGATGGAGAAGTTTCTCAGGTTGCGCGCTGAGCGCGAGGGGGCGCGTCAGCAAAAGGCCGCAGAGCCGTCCGACAGTGCCCTGGAACGACTTCGGTTCGAAGAAAAAACTAGTGTCTAGAGGAAGTCATCACTAAGCAGCTCTCCGATGGCGATGCACGTGCTGCGCAGGAAACGCTTAATGTGTTAAAGGGG
>SOPI01000225.1:0-14160 GCA_021307395.1 Trypanosoma vivax
GCGCACCCGCTGGATGGCACGCGGAATGCTCAGCACCTTCGTGGCCAGCCCACTGCGAGCGCGTGTGTGTCCCGATCTGCGCATCACGGTGGCGCTGCCGGCGTCCTCACCGCGCTTTGTCTTCCCGTGGTGGCTGATTCCGCGGGTGCTGTTTCCTCGGCCGCGGCGCGAGTGCCCCCGTCGCTTGGCGCTGGGTGCAGTGGAAGGTGCACGGTGGCATCACGCTTCCGAGCACTGCTGTGCGCTTTCGCACTGCCGTGCGCATTGCGCTGTGGCGCAGCATCGAGTGCGGCATATCGAAGATGCGTTGGGGGCTTCCAGCGATATCCCGATGGCGCGCAGCCCGATGTGGCTCGCCGTGGGCGCGGGGCTGCCGTCTCGCTGTGCGGGCCCAATGGGCCCTCGACGCACCCCCTTTGCGACGCGTCGAGGGTGATTTGTCGGTGTTCCGCAGGTGAACGTTGAGCCCCTAGTGCGGGACACGCGGAGTGCACTCCGGCGCCGTGAGGCTGAAACGCCACGTCGTCCGAAACGCACCGCGTAACCGCCATCATGTATTTTCTATTTTATTTTCGTGTGCGCTGCGGCGTCCAAGCTCCCACCTGAATGCGTTGCTTTCCGGAGGTGGTTGCTTGCTTGAGAATGGCCGTGCGGTGACGTTGGCTCTGTCCTCCCTTGCCTTTCTGATTGTGCAGCTAGACACCCAGATCCTTCCTACATGACGGCAGAGGCCGGGCGACCTGAGGAGCAGGTGCGCCGGCAAGACGCGGAGCCGAACGTGTGGGCACTCGTATGGTTCATGGGCAATCTCGTTGCCCTGCTGTGCTTGTGCAGGCTCGCTCTCGAACTGCTCGAAAAGATAGCCGGCAAACTTTTCACGTTTTTTGCTTGGATCAGAACCAAATGTCAGACCTGCCGGGGAGCGCCAAGACTGGACGGCACAAGCGCGACGGCACAGGAGCAACACAACCCTCTCCGGGGTGAGCGAACTTCACTCGGCACTGCGCTCGCACCAGCAGATCACTGTGTGCAGGGCGCTTGTATTGGCATCGATGTGTGTGGGATTTCGGCGCCGGAGCAGTCTGCAAACCCAGGGGGATCGAGGTGACGGATGGCACCCAACAGACTACAGAACACGGTGCGTGCCCGCTGCCTTCTTGCGTCCGAAGAATGGGGCCTGGCTCTCTGGGACGGTAATGTACTTTTCAAAGCCCAACCACCTAACAACGTGGTAAAGCGAGTAGCGCTGGATCTTTAATGCACCAGCGTGTGGGAGTGCGCTGGCCGCTTGCGATATCGTCACATCTAAGGAAACCGCATTGGGTCATGGTGTCCGTGTTCTTCACAGGGTGCGTTCGAGCGCGCGGTATTTTTCACACGACACCTAACTCACCACACTCTGTATGCGGCGCTTTCCGATCTATTATTCTATCTTGCTATCTTCTCACACTCACTATCTTCTCACACACTCACCTTGTTTTCCTCTCACACACTCACCTTGTTTTCTGCCTCACTTATCCGCATCCTTCTTCCGTATCTTCCCCCCACGGCGCTGGAGCCCGGGCGTGCGTGGGAGTGTTTTCTCTTGTGAGCGCGAGTGCGTGCTGCTGGTGTGTGTGCTGTACAGATCCAACCGGTGGTTTGAGTGTGTGCGGGGAGTGTGCGCCTCGTCTGCACTGTTTGGAGCTCCGCCTCACTCGCGGCACCCCCACCGCGGCGCGAATAGGCGCGCGCCACCATGCCCTTGCTCTCAACCCTTCTCTTTGTGCATTCGTGCCTCTGTGCACGCATCCGGCGGTGCTTTAGACGTGCCGAATGTTTTGGTCGCTGGTCGCCGCACAACTGATCGCAGAGCCTGTTCTTGCCGGCCGTCGTTACGCACTGCGTTGCCCGCAGCGTGCCTGCTGCGTGACTGGCGGTGGGTGCGTGGAGGCACCTGATGCCCCAGCGCACCCGCTGGATGGCACGCGGAATGCTCAGCACCTTCGTGGCCAGCCCACTGCGAGCGCGTGTGTGTCCCGATCTGCGCATCACGGTGGCGCTGCCGGCGTCCTCACCGCGCTTTGTCTTCCCGTGGTGGCTGATTCCGCGGGTGCTGTTTCCTCGGCCGCGGCGCGAGTGCCCCCGTCGCTTGGCGCTGGGTGCAGTGGAAGGTGCACGGTGGCATCACGCTTCCGAGCACTGCTGTGCGCTTTCGCACTGCCGTGCGCATTGCGCTGTGGCGCAGCATCGAGTGCGGCATATCGAAGATGCGTTGGGGCGCTTCCAGCGATATCCCGATGGCGCGCAGCCCGATGTGGCTCGCCGTGGGCGCGGGGCTGCCGTCTCGCTGTGCGGCCCAATGGGCCCTCGACGCACCCCCTTTGCGACGCGTCGAGGGTGATTTGTTCGGTGTTCCGCAGGTGAACGTTGAGCCCCTAGTGCGGGACACGCGGAGTGCACTCCGGCGCCGTGAGGCTGAAACGCCACGTCGTCCGAAACGCACCGCGTAACCGCCATCATGTATTTTCTATTTTATTTTCGTGTGCGCTGCGGCGTCCAAGCTCCCACCTGAATGCGTTGCTTTCCGGAGGTGGTTGCTTGCTTGAGAATGGCCGTGCGGTGACGTTGGCTCTGTCCCTCCCTTGCCTTTCTGAAGCTAGACACCCAGATCCTTCCTACATGACGGCAGAGGCCGGGCGACCTGAGGAGCAGGTGCGCCGGCAAGACGCGGAGCCGAACGTGTGGGCACTCGTATGGTTCATGGGCAATCTCGTTGCCCTGCTGTGCTTGTGCAGGCTCGCTCTCGAACTGCTCGAAAAGATAGCCGGCAAACTTTTCACGTTTTTTGCTTGGATCAGAACCAAATGTCAGACCTGCCGGGGAGCGCCAAGACTGGACGGCACAAGCGCGACGGCACAGGAGCAACACAACCCTCTCCGGGTGAGCGAACTTCACTCGGCACTGCGCTCGCACCAGCAGATCACTGTGTGCAGGGCGCTTGTATTGGCATCGATGTGTGTGGGATTTCGGCGCCGGAGCAGTCTGCAAACCCAGGGGGATCGAGGTGACGGATGGCACCCAACAGACTACAGAACACGGTGCGTGCCCGCTGCCTTCTTGCGTCCGAAGAATGGGGCCTGGCTCTCTGGGACGGTAATGTACTTTTCAAAGCCCAACCACCTAACAACGTGGTAAAGCGAGTAGCGCTGGATCTTTAATGCACCAGCGTGTGGGAGTGCGCTGGCCGCTTGCGATATCGTCACATCTAAGGAAACCGCATTGGGTCATGGTGTCCGTGTTCTTCACAGGGTGCGTTCGAGCGCGCGGTATTTTTCACACGACACCTAACTCACCACACTCTGTATGCGGCGCTTTCCGATCTATTATCACATCACATTGCTATCTTCTCACACACTCACCTTGTTTTCCTCTCACACACTCACCTTGTTTTCTGCCTCACTTATCCGCATCCTTCTTCCGTATCTTCCCCCCACGGCGCTGGAGCCCGGGCGTGCGTGGGAGTGTTTTCTCTTGTGAGCGCGAGTGCGTGCTGCTGGTGTGTGTGCTGTACAGATCCAACCGGTGGTTTGAGTGTGTGCGGGGAGTGTGCGCCTCGTCTGCACTGTTTGGAGCTCCGCCTCACTCGCGGCACCCCCACCGCGGCGCGAATAGGCGCGCGCCACCATGCCCTTGCTCTCAACCCTTCTCTTTGTGCATTCGTGCCCTGTGCACGCATCCAAGCGGGTGCTTTAGACGTGCCGAATGTTTTGGTCGCTGGTCGCCGCACAACTGATCGCAGAGCCTGTTCTTGCCGGCCGTCGTTACGCACTGCGTTGCCCGCAGCGTGCCTGCTGCGTGACTGGCGGTGGGTGCGTGGAGGCACCTGATGCCCCAGCGCACCCGCTGGATGGCACGCGGAATGCTCAGCACCTTCGTGGCCAGCCCACTGCGAGCGCGTGTGTGTCCCGATCTGCGCATCACGGTGGCGCTGCCGGCGTCCTCACCGCGCTTTGTCTTCCCGTGGTGGCTGATTCCGCGGGTGCTGTTTCCTCGGCCGCGGCGCGAGTGCCCCCGTCGCTTGGCGCTGGGTGCAGTGGAAGGTGCACGGTGGCATCACGCTTCCGAGCACTGCTGTGCGCTTTCGCACTGCCGTGCGCATTGCGCTGTGGCGCAGCATCGAGTGCGGCATATCGAAGATGCGTTGGGGCGCTTCCAGCGATATCCCGATGGCGCGCAGCCCGATGTGGCTCGCCGTGGGCGCGGGGCTGCCGTCTCGCTGTGCGGGCCCAATGGGCCCTCGACGCACCCCCTTTGCGACGCGTCGAGGGTGATTTGTTCGGTGTTCCGCAGGTGAACGTTGAGCCCCTAGTGCGGGACACGCGGAGTGCACTCCGGCGCCGTGAGGCTGAAACGCCACGTCGTCCGAAACGCACCGCGTAACCGCCATCATGTATTTTCTATTTTATTTTCGTGTGCGCTGCGGCGTCCAAGCTCCCCTGAATGCGTTGCTTTCCGGAGGTGGTTGCTTGCTTGAGAATGGCCGTGCGGTGACGTTGGCTCTGTCCCTCCCTTGCCTTTCTGATTGTGCAGCTAGACACCCAGATCCTTCCTACATGACGGCAGAGGCCGGGCGACCTGAGGAGCAGGTGCGCCGGCAAGACGCGGAGCCGAACGTGTGGGCACTCGTATGGTTCATGGGCAATCTCGTTGCCCTGCTGTGCTTGTGCAGGCTCGCTCTCGAACTGCTCGAAAAGATAGCCGGCAAACTTTTCACGTTTTTTGCTTGGATCAGAACCAAATGTCAGACCTGCCGGGAGCGCCAAGACTGGACGGCACAAGCGCGACGGCACAGGAGCAACACAACCCTCTCCGGGTGAGCGAACTTCACTCGGCACTGCGCTCGCACCAGCAGATCACTGTGTGCAGGGCGCTTGTATTGGCATCGATGTGTGTGGGATTTCGGCGCCGGAGCAGTCTGCAAACCCAGGGGGATCGAGGTGACGGATGGCACCCAACAGACTACAGAACACGGTGCGTGCCCGCTGCCTTCTTGCGTCCGAAGAATGGGGCCTGGCTCTCTGGGACGGTAATGTACTTTTCAAAGCCCAACCACCTAACAACGTGGTAAAGCGAGTAGCGCTGGATCTTTAATGCACCAGCGTGTGGGAGTGCGCTGGCCGCTTGCGATATCGTCACATCTAAGGAAACCGCATTGGGTCATGGTGTCCGTGTTCTTCACAGGGTGCGTTCGAGCGCGCGTATTTTTCACACGACACCTAACTCACCACACTCTGTATGCGGCGCTTTCCGATCTATTACATCACATTGCTATCTTCTCACACACTCACCTTGCGACTCTCACACACTCACCTTGTTTTCTGCCTCACTTATCCGCATCCTTCTTCCGTATCTTCCCCCACGGCGCTGGAGCCCGGGCGTGCGTGGAGTGTTTTCTCTTGTGAGCGCGAGTGCGTGCTGCTGGTGTGTGTGCTGTACAGATCCAACCGGTGGTTTGAGTGTGTGCGGGAGTGTGCGCCTCGTCTGCACTGTTTGGAGCTCCGCCTCAGTCGCGGCACCCCCACCGCGGCGCGAATAGGCGCGCGCCACCATGCCCTTGCTCTCAACCCTTCTCTTTGTGCATTCGTGCCTCTGTGCACGCATCCAAGCGGGTGCTTTAGACGTGCCGAATGTTTTGGTCGCTGGTCGCCGCACAACTGATCGCAGAGCCTGTTCTTGCCGGCCGTCGTTACGCACTGCGTTGCCCGCAGCGTGCCTGCTGCGTGACTGGCGGTGGGTGCGTGGAGGCACCTGATGCCCCAGCGCACCCGCTGGATGGCACGCGGAATGCTCAGCACCTTCGTGGCCAGCCCACTGCGAGCGCGTGTGTGTCCCGATCTGCGCATCACGGTGGCGCTGCCGGCGTCCTCACCGCGCTTTGTCTTCCCGGTGGCTGATTCCGCGGGTGCTGTTTCCTCGGCCGCCGCGCGAGTGCCCCGTCGCTTGGCGCTGGGTGCAGTGGAAGGTGCACGGTGGCATCACGCTTCCGAGCACTGCTGTGCGCTTTCGCACTGCCGTGCGCATTGCGCTGTGGCGCAGCATCGAGTGCGGCATATCGAAGATGCGTTGGGGCGCTTCCAGCGATATCCGATGGCGCGCAGCCCGATGTGGCTCGCCGTGGGCGCGGGGCTGCCGTCTCGCTGTGCGGGCCCAATGGGCCCTCGACGCACCCCCTTTGCGACGCGTCGAGGGTGATTTGTTCGGTGTTCCGCAGGTGAACGTTGAGCCCCTAGTGCGGGACACGCGGAGTGCACTCCGGCGCCGTGAGGCTGAAACGCCACGTCGTCCGAAACGCACCGCGTAACCGCCATCATGTATTTTCTATTTTATTTTCGTGTGCGCTGCGGCGTCCAAGCTCCCACCTGAATGCGTTGCTTTCCGGAGGTGGTTGCTTGCTTGAGAATGGCCGTGCGGTGACGTTGGCTCTGTCCCTCCCTTGCCTTTCTGATTGTGCAGCTAGACACCCAGATCCTTCCTACATGACGGCAGAGGCCGGGCGACCTGAGGAGCAGGTGCGCCGGCAAGACGCGGAGCCGAACGTGTGGGCACTCGTATGGTTCATGGGCAATCTCGTTGCCCTGCTGTGCTTGTGCAGGCTCGCTCTCGAACTGCTCGAAAAGATAGCCGGCAAACTTTTCACGTTTTTTGCTTGGATCAGAACCAAATGTCAGACCTGCCGGGGAGCGCCAAGACTGGACGGCACAAGCGCGACGGCACAGGAGCAACACAACCCTCTCCGGGTGAGCGAACTTCACTCGGCACTGCGCTCGCACCAGCAGATCACTGTGTGCAGGCGCTTGTATTGGCATCGATGTGTGTGGGATTTCGGCGCCGGAGCAGTCTGCAAACCCAGGGGGATCGAGGTGACGGATGGCACCCAACAGACTACAGAACACGGTGCGTGCCCGCTGCCTTCTTGCGTCCGAAGAATGGGGCCTGGCTCTCTGGGACGGTAATGTACTTTTCAAAGCCCAACCACCTAACAACGTGTAAAGCGAGTAGCGCTGGATCTTTAATGCACCAGCGTGTGGAGTGCGCTGGCCGCTTGCGATATCGTCACATCTAAGGAAACCGCATTGGGTCATGGTGTCCGTGTTCTTCACAGGGTGCGTTCGAGCGCGCGGTATTTTTCACACGACACCTAACTCACCACACTCTGTATGCGGCGCTTTCCGATCTATTACATCACATTGCTATCTTCTCACACACTCATTGCTATCTTCTCACACACTCACCTTGTTTCCTCTCACACACTCACCTTGTTTTCTGCCTCACTTATCCGCATCCTTCTTCCGTATCTTCCCCCCACGGCGCTGGAGCCCGGGCGTGCGTGGGAGTGTTTTCTCTTGTGAGCGCGAGTGCGTGCTGCTGGTGTGTGTGCTGTACAGATCCAACCGGTGGTTTGAGTGTGTGCGGGGAGTGTGCGCCTCGTCTGCACTGTTTGGAGCTCCGCCTCACTCGCGGCACCCCCACCGCGGCGCGAATAGGCGCGCGCCACCATGCCCTTGCTCTCAACCCTTCTCTTTGTGCATTCGTGCCCCTGTGCACGCATCCAAGCGGGTGCTTTAGACGTGCCGAATGTTTTGGTCGCTGGTCGCCGCACACACTGATCGCAGAGCCTGTTCTTGCCGGCCGTCGTTACGCACTGCGTTGCCCGCAGCGTGCCTGCTGCGTGACTGGCGGTGGGTGCGTGGAGGCACCTGATGCCCCAGCGCACCGCTGGATGGCACGCGGAATGCTCAGCACCTTCGTGGCCAGCCCACTGCGAGCGCGTGTGTGTCCCGATCTGCGCATCACGGTGGCGCTGCCGGCGTCCTCACCGCGCTTTGTTTCCCGTGGTGGCTGATTCCGCGGGTGCTGTTTCCTCGGCCGCGGCGCGAGTGCCCCCGTCGCTTGGCGCTGGGTGCAGTGGAAGGTGCACGGTGGCATCACGCTTCCGAGCACTGCTGTGCGCTTTCGCACTGCCGTGCGCATTGCGCTGTGGCGCAGCATCGAGTGCGGCATATCGAAGATGCGTTGGGGCGCTTCCAGCGATATCCCGATGGCGCGCAGCCCGATGTGGCTCGCCGTGGGCGCGGGGCTGCCGTCTCGCTGTGCGGGCCCAATGGGCCCTCGACGCACCCCCTTTGCGACGCGTCGAGGGTGATTTGTTCGGTGTTCCGCAGGTGAACGTTGAGCCCCTAGTGCGGGACACGCGGAGTGCACTCCGGCGCCGTGAGGCTGAAACGCCACGTCGTCCGAAACGCACCGCGTAACCGCCATCATGTATTTTCTATTTTATTTTCGTGTGCGCTGCGGCGTCCAAGCTCCCACCTGAATGCGTTGCTTTCCGGAGGTGGTTGCTTGCTTGAGAATGGCCGTGCGGTGACGTTGGCTCTGTCCCTCCCTTGCCTTTCTGATTGTGCAGCTAGACACCAGATCCTTCCTACATGACGGCAGAGGCCGGGCGACCTGAGGAGCAGGTGCGCCGGCAAGACGCGGAGCCGAACGTGTGGGCACTCGTATGGTTCATGGGCAATCTCGTTGCCCTGCTGTGCTTGTGCAGGCTCGCTCTCGAACTGCTCGAAAAGATAGCCGGCAAACTTTTCACGTTTTTTGCTTGGATCAGAACCAAATGTCAGACCTGCCGGGGAGCGCCAAGACTGGACGGCACAAGCGCGACGGCACAGGAGCAACACAACCCTCTCCGGGGTGAGCGAACTTCACTCGGCACTGCGCTCGCACCAGCAGATCACTGTGTGCAGGGCGCTTGTATTGGCATCGATGTGTGTGGGATTTCGGCGCCGGAGCAGTCTGCAAACCCAGGGGGATCGAGGTGACGGATGGCACCCAACAGACTACAGAACACGGTGCGTGCCCGCTGCCTTCTTGCGTCCGAAGAATGGGGCCTGGCTCTCTGGGACGGTAATGTACTTTTCAAAGCCCAACCACCTAACAACGTGGTAAAGCGAGTAGCGCTGGATCTTTAATGCACCAGCGTGTGGGAGTGCGCTGGCCGCTTGCGATATCGTCACATCTAAGGAAACCGCATTGGGTCATGGTGTCCGTGTTCTTCACAGGGTGCGTTCGAGCGCGCGGTATTTTTCACACGACACCTAACTCACCACACTCTGTATGCGGCGCTTTCCGATCTATTACATCACATTGCTATCTTCTCACACACTCACATTGCACTCTCACACACTCACATTGCTATGTCACACACTCACCTTGTTTTCTGCCTCACTTATCCGCATCCTTCTTCCGTATCTTCCCCCACGGCGCTGGAGCCCGGGCGTGCGTGGGAGTGTTTTCTCTTGTGAGCGCGAGTGCGTGCTGCTGGTGTGTGTGCTGTACAGATCCAACCGGTGGTTTGAGTGTGTGCGGGGAGTGTGCGCCTCGTCTGCACTGTTTGGAGCTCCGCCTCACTCGCGGCACCCCCACCGCGGCGCGAATAGGCGCGCGCCACCATGCCCTTGCTCTCAACCCTTCTCTTTGTGCATTCGTGCCTCTGTGCACGCATCCAAGCGGGTGCTTTAGACGTGCCGAATGTTTTGGTCGCTGGTCGCCGCACAACTGATCGCAGAGCCTGTTCTTGCCGGCCGTCGTTACGCACTGCGTTGCCCGCAGCGTGCCTGCTGCGTGACTGGCGGTGGGTGCGTGGAGGCACCTGATGCCCCAGCGCACCCGCTGGATGGCACGCGGAATGCTCAGCACCTTCGTGGCCAGCCCACTGCGAGCGCGTGTGTGTCCCGATCTGCGCATCACGGTGGCGCTGCCGGCGTCCTCACCGCGCTTTGTCTTCCCGTGGTGGCTGATTCCGGGTGCTGTTTCCTCGGCCGCGCGCGAGTGCCCCCGTCGCTTGGCGCTGGGTGCAGTGGAAGGTGCACGGTGGCATCACGCTTCCGAGCACTGCTGTGCGCTTTCGCACTGCCGTGCGCATTGCGCTGTGGCGCAGCATCGAGTGCGGCATATCGAAGATGCGTTGGGGCGCTTCCAGCGATATCCCGATGGCGCGCAGCCCGATGTGGCTCGCCGTGGGCGCGGGGCTGCCGTCTCGCTGTGCGGGCCCAATGGGCCCTCGACGCACCCCCTTTGCGACGCGTCGAGGGTGATTTGTTCGGTGTTCCGCAGTGAACGTTGAGCCCCTAGTGCGGGACACGCGGAGTGCACTCCGGCGCCGTGAGGCTGAAACGCCACGTCGTCCGAAACGCACCGCGTAACCGCCATCATGTATTTTCTATTTTATTTTCGTGTGCGCTGCGGCGTCCAAGCTCCCACCTGAATGCGTTGCTTTCCGGAGGTGGTTGCTTGCTTGAGAATGGCCGTGCGGTGACGTTGGCTCTGTCCCTCCCTTGCCTTTCTGATTGTGCAGCTAGACACCCAGATCCTTCCTACATGACGGCAGAGGCCGGGCGACCTGAGGAGCAGGTGCGCCGGCAAGACGCGGAGCCGAACGTGTGGGCACTCGTATGGTTCATGGGCAATCTCGTTGCCCTGCTGTGCTTGTGCAGGCTCGCTCTCGAACTGCTCGAAAAGATAGCCGGCAAACTTTTCACGTTTTTTGCTTGGATCAGAACCAAATGTCAGACCTGCCGGGGAGCGCCAAGACTGGACGGCACAAGCGCGACGGCACAGGAGCAACACAACCCTCTCCGGGTGAGCGAACTTCACTCGGCACTGCGCTCGCACCAGCAGATCACTGTGTGCAGGGCGCTTGTATTGCATCGATGTGTGTGGGATTTCGGCGCCGGAGCAGTCTGCAAACCCAGGGGATCGAGGTGACGGATGGCACCCAACAGACTACAGAACACGGTGCGTGCCCGCTGCCTTCTTGCGTCCGAAGAATGGGGCCTGGCTCTCTGGGACGGTAATGTACTTTTCAAAGCCCAACCACCTAACAACGTGGTAAAGCGAGTAGCGCTGGATCTTTAATGCACCAGCGTGTGGGAGTGCGCTGGCCGCTTGCGATATCGTCACATCTAAGGAAACCGCATTGGGTCATGGTGTCCGTGTTCTTCACAGGGTGCGTTCGAGCGCGCGGTATTTTTCACACGACACCTAACTCACCACACTCTGTATGCGGCGCTTTCCGATCTATTACATCACATTGCTATCTTCTCACACACTCACATTGCTATCTTCTCACACACTCACCTTGTTTTCCTCTCACACACTCACCTTGTTTTCTGCCTCACTTATCCGCATCCTTCTTCCGTATCTTCCCCCACGGCGCTGGAGCCCGGGCGTGCGTGGGAGTGTTTTCTCTTGTGAGCGCGAGTGCGTGCTGCTGGTGTGTGTGCTGTACAGATCCAACCGGTGGTTTGAGTGTGTGCGGGGAGTGTGCGCCTCGTCTGCACTGTTTGGAGCTCCGCCTCACTCGCGGCACCCCCACCGCGGCGCGAATAGGCGCGCGCCACCATGCCCTTGCTCTCAACCCTTCTCTTTGTGCATTCGTGCCCCTGTGCACGCATCCAAGCGGGTGCTTTAGACGTGCCGAATGTTTTGGTCGCTGGTCGCCGCACAACTGATCGCAGAGCCTGTTCTTGCCGGCCGTCGTTACGCACTGCGTTGCCCGCAGCGTGCCTGCTGCGTGACTGGCGGTGGGTGCGTGGAGGCACCTGATGCCCCAGCGCACCGCTGGATGGCACGCGGAATGCTCAGCACCTTCGTGGCCAGCCCACTGCGAGCGCGTGTGTGTCCCGATCTGCGCATCACGGTGGCGCTGCCGGCGTCCTCACCGCGCTTTGTCTTCCCGTGGTGGCTGATTCCGCGGGTGCTGTTTCCTCGGCCGCGGCGCGAGTGCCCCCGTCGCTTGGCGCTGGGTGCAGTGGAAGGTGCACGGTGGCATCACGCTTCCGAGCACTGCTGTGCGCTTTCGCACTGCCGTGCGCATTGCGCTGTGGCAGCATCGAGTGCGGCATATCGAAGATGCGTTGGGGCGCTTCCAGCGATATCCCGATGGCGCGCAGCCCGATGTGGCTCGCCGTGGGCGCGGGGCTGCCGTCTCGCTGTGCGGGCCCAATGGGCCCTCGACGCACCCCCTTTGCGACGCGTCGAGGGTGATTTGTTCGGTGTTCCGCAGGTGAACGTTGAGCCCCTAGTGCGGGACACGCGGAGTGCACTCCGGCGCCGTGAGGCTGAAACGCCACGTCGTCCGAAACGCACCGCGTAACCGCCATCATGTATTTTCTATTTTATTTTCGTGTGCGCTGCGGCGTCCAAGCTCCCACCTGAATGCGTTGCTTTCCGGAGGTGGTTGCTTGCTTGAGAATGGCCGTGCGGTGACGTTGGCTCTGTCCCTCCCTTGCCTTTCTGATTGTGCAGCTAGACACCCAGATCCTTCCTACATGACGGCAGAGGCCGGGCGACCTGAGGAGCAGGTGCGCCGGCAAGACGCGGAGCCGAACGTGTGGGCACTCGTATGGTTCATGGGCAATCTCGTTGCCCTGCTGTGCTTGTGCAGGCTCGCTCTCGAACTGCTCGAAAAGATAGCCGGCAAACTTTTCACGTTTTTTGCTTGGATCAGAACCAAATGTCAGACCTGCCGGGGAGCGCCAAGACTGGACGGCACAAGCGCGACGGCACAGGAGCAACACAACCCTCTCCGGGGTGAGCGAACTTCACTCGGCACTGCGCTCGCACCAGCAGATCACTGTGTGCAGGGCGCTTGTATTGGCATCGATGTGTGTGGGATTTCGGCGCCGGAGCAGTCTGCAAACCCAGGGGGATCGAGGTGACGGATGGCACCCAACAGACTACAGAACACGGTGCGTGCCCGCTGCCTTCTTGCGTCCGAAGAATGGGGCCTGGCTCTCTGGGACGGTAATGTACTTTTCAAAGCCCAACCACCTAACAACGTGGTAAAGCGAGTAGCGCTGGATCTTTAATGCACCAGCGTGTGGGAGTGCGCTGGCCGCTTGCGATATCGTCACATCTAAGGAAACCGCATTGGGTCATGGTGTCCGTGTTCTTCACAGGGTGCGTTCGAGCGCGCGGTATTTTTCACACGACACCTAACTCACCACACTCTGTATGCGGCGCTTTCCGATCTATTACATCACATTGCTATCTTCTCACACACTTGCTATCTTCTCACACACTCACATTGCTTCTTCTCACACACTCACCTCACACACTCACCTTGTTTTCTGCCTCACTTATCCGCATCCTTCTTCCGTATCTTCCCCCCACGGCGCTGGAGCCCGGGCGTGCGTGGGAGTGTTTTCTCTTGTGAGCGCGAGTGCGTGCTGCTGGTGTGTGTGCTGTACAGATCCAACCGGTGGTTTGAGTGTGTGCGGGGAGTGTGCGCCTCGTCTGCACTGTTTGGAGCTCCGCCTCAGTCGCGGCACCCCCACCGCGGCGCGAATAGGCGCGCGCCACCATGCCCTTGCTCTCAACCCTTCTCTTTGTGCATTCGTGCCTCTGTGCACGCATCCAAGCGGGTGCTTTAGACGTGCCGAATGTTTTGGTCGCTGGTCGCCGCACAACTGATCGCAGAGCCTGTTCTTGCCGGCCGTCGTTACGCACTGCGTTGCCCGCAGCGTGCCTGCTGCGTGACTGGCGGTGGGTGCGTGGAGGCACCTGATGCCCCAGCGCACCCGCTGGATGGCACGCGGAATGCTCAGCACCTTCGTGGCCAGCCCACTGCGAGCGCGTGTGTGTCCCGATCTGCGCATCACGGTGGCGCTGCCGGCGTCCTCACCGCGCTTTGTCTTCCCGTGGTGGCTGATTCCGCGGGTGCTGTTTCCTCGGCCGCGGCGAGTGCCCCCGTCGCTTGGCGCTGGGTGCAGTGGAAGGTGCACGGTGGCATCACGCTTCCGAGCACTGCTGTGCGCTTTCGCACTGCCGTGCGCATTGCGCTGTGGCGCAGCATCGAGTGCGGCATATCGAAGATGCGTTGGGCGCTTCCAGCGATATCCCGATGGCGCGCAGCCCGATGGGCTCGCCGTGGGCGCGGGGCTGCCGTCTCGCTGTGCGGGCCCAATGGGCCCTCGACGCACCCCCTTTGCGACGCGTCGAGGTGATTTGTTCGGTGTTCCGCAGGTGAACGTTGAGCCCCTAGTGCGGGACACGCGGAGTGCACTCCGGCGCCGTGAGGCTGAAACGCCACGTCGTCCGAAAACGCACCGCGTAACCGCC
>SOPI01000226.1:0-27236 GCA_021307395.1 Trypanosoma vivax
ATCAGCTGCCCCCGCAAGCGTTGGTCTCCTAACAACACACGCCTCATCTCAATCTCAACTGCAAAGGAGCACGGCCCCGTCGCAAAGTGTTCGCAGGCACCGTGCTTCACTTGCACTATCTTCAGCGGGTAGAACACACGCGCATGTGAAGCCACTTCGCCCTGTACAAGAGGGTATCAATCAAGAGTTCCCTGAGATCGTATGAACGACAATTTATACGTGGAAATATAGATGTGCGCATGTTCTTGTAGGAATTTCCATCATATAGATAACGTGGGACGGGTCCAACAGTGCCGCACGAGACTCGATCACTGACCAATCCGAGGTGCCCCGTGTCGAAAAAAAACTAGACCTATGCTTGCGCTGTAACATGTGCTCATTCCACACATGCGCGGCCATTAGCTCCCGTCTGTTGTAGCCGTTGAACAAAATATAGTTCACAATAGTTTGTTCCTCAATTTTATCGAATACTTCTTCATCAGGTGCATTGAAAACAACGACGTCCCACGTCCCAATGGGGAGGTTCGTCATGCTCTCAAGTTTAGAAGAGTCGTATATAGCACACCCTGCACGCCCTCATCCGCCAGCTCGTTCACAACAGCCAACGCGTCGCACACATAGTGGAACTTCTTTACGGTACCTGCGCGACTCCCAAGCTTGAAAAACACATACCCGCAATTGCCCACAACATACAACACTGCACCGATCGTGTCAGGGCTGCAGTGAAGCAGCTGGTATAGCAGAAATGGTCCCATAGCAGCCGTCTTGCCAATGCCTGGCGTCCCCAGCAAACTGTACAACCTCCTGGGAGAGGTGCCGCCATTCGCTCGCCTGCTATCGATGCCGCGCTTCAGGATGTTCCACGCGCGAACAACCTCCCTGAGGACAATGGCTGCAAACATCCCTCCATAAACGAATAAAGTGGCCACCCCCTTTTGGAAATGAGCAGCAGCAACTCGAGACCATCGTCAGTTCCGGACACAATGGCATCCGCCTCACCGGGGAAGGGGGTGACATCCACCTCGCGCTCTTCCCACATGCGCGGCGGCTCACCAACGCACTCCGTGTCCACAACAATCATCCCCATCGGTGCGGATGCGTGGCCAGACTCCACAAAGCTCCATGACGCGTTGTAGACGGAACGGTAACGCGACCGCTCCTCGGCCAGCTTGCGGTGCTCGTCGCTCACTTGAGGAGCCACGGCGATGTGGACGTGCAACGCAGCGCCTCGTCGAGCAGCGCCCGTGTCGCATCCGACACAGCACGCCTCGTTGCCGAAGCTACCATGTTCCAGTCATTTAATGTGACAACGTCTCGTGCCTTCAGTGCGCGCACGTCGCGCCACAGCTGGGTAATCCTGTACTCCTCAAGGCCAAGGATCTTGCCAAGCAGATGCTCGTCAGAAATGTAACGCGCAGGCTCGCCCATAAACATCGTCATGGTCACCCGGTCGTCGGCGTAGGAAAGCGCTTCGCCGGGTAAATATGTGCGTAGGAAGTTTCGCAGAAGCACCCTTTCGGGTTGCCACAGCCAGGTGGCAGTGCGCTCTCCAAGCTGTCCGGAACAACTCCACTTCGCCTGCACGTCTGCACTCTCGCTTTTTCTGCTCGGACTGCTTTGTCGCAGCTGTCATTCCGACCACAAAACCCGAGACGGCAGTGTCAGACAACTCGACACGCTGCAAGCGATAGTGCTCTATTGCTTTCGTGTAAAAAGGGTCAGAAAAGAAACATCGTGTGAGCGGCAGCGCGCAGAAGGCCAGCATTGGTCCGTGCATAGCAACGACTACGAAGAGGCGAGAGACAGGTTTTTCCTTTTATGCAAGACAGGCGCTAACACGTCCACACAAACTTTTAAGCGGTTCACGGAAGCACGTCTTAGTGCGCAGACGGCAATCCAGTTGCACTAAATGCCGAGCAACCCGCCAACATGCGTAAAAGCAGCGTTTGCGGCACGGTCCCGCAACCACCAGTCACAGACACTCTACAACAGGATGTGTGGCAATTGGCGACACATAACGTAACAGTCACCGGTGGGCATTCAGTGAAACTTATGCTTTACCTTCACATTATGCTGATAGGAACGCAATGTTCCGTTTTATCAGAGCATTAAGACGGCTTGATGTAAATGGCAAGCGCCTCGTTGCGGCACCGTAGAATAGAACCAACGAAATTCATTGGATTTCTTAGGGAAGCGGAGTTTTACCACAATACAAACTCACCGCCCATCGAACGCATGCGAAGCGTGACGTGGAGCCAGCACCAATGCTTCCAGACATCTTACCGCAGCAAACCGAGTGCAGTGCAAGCCGGTCGACGGAGGCGTGGCTGCTGTCTGTTCCGCGGTCCACCGCCCTGACTGTGGGAACACGACCAAAGTCGGGTGCGTGCCGCCGCCCTTGTGGTAAGAGGTAACCTCACACGGTGAAGCACCGCATCAACTAGTGTTGGGATGCGTGCTGCAGTGGCGAGTGCCCCTCCACACCAACGCACGAGACGCCGCCATCCGCTGCTGGAGCGGGAGAGTCCAGTCGCCACTCGAGGTGGTTTTAGCGCACAGCGTCTCTACTCCTGAAGCTGAGTCACGCACTGCCACGTCGCAATGCGTGCTGCGCGCAAGCACATTTCCTTCTCTTCGCTGGTGTAGGGTGACTGCTTTGGTCGTTATCCGCACAAGGAAGAGAGAATGGAGTGCAGGGCAGCATGAACTGAAAAGTAAAAGTTACTTTTTAGCTTGGGATTTCCTACTTCGTTGCAACACCATTCCAACGAACAGCTGAGTAAAGAATTGTAACTGCGCGGACAATTTCTTTTGTGTTCCAATGAGCCATGGACGACTCGTAGGTTGGCGAGCAAAACAACTGTACATGCGTTCAGCCAGCAGACGAAAGTGCCAAATAACAGTCCACCACGCACACAGTGGCAGCAAGCATGCGACGACCACTCAACGCTACCAACGCCTGACCGCACATCACGGAATGCGGTGAAGTAAGCTGCAAGTGTGAAGACTTCATTGGAAAAGAGATGTTGGTCGAATGCTGAAAAGTGAGCCGTGACGTGATACGCGACGCTGCACCAGTAATATCAAACATCGTCTCCTTTGCCAGGAGATTAACGCCAAAGGTATGAGCGCGCTCCATGGGGCATGCGAAACAAAGAGGCCAAGTCGGTTAACGCTCGTGTTGAATGTTCAGTGCGTCGGCATTCTAACACCACAACATACCTGCAACTAGGCTCTGGTTCGGTATACACGAAATTAGGTGCGCAAATGGTTCACACCCAACTGCCACACACCGCGCAAAAACTGGATGGGCGGTCACTCGCGTGAAGAATGCACTTGCAGTCCACATAGCTTGGTAAACTTATGTTGGCTAACGCACTGGTGATTCAAATGTTTATGTGCAGTGGCCACGACACGCGCAAAAGACACCAAGCCTTCGTGTGCCCCAGCAACGCGATTTGGAAGTGAACACCTACTGCACGACATGCGCTGAAGAGAAAGAAAGAGCTAGCACACAAAACTATGCTTCAGAACACAACCACGTAGATTGCTGGCACAACCTTTGCTGCCCAGCAGCCTACACTGCGAGCAGGTCACTCGCGCCTTCACTGCCGGCTGCACGAAAACAGCACCATTGGTGCACCGGGCACAAACATGTAGACGAACGAGTGACTCCCAACACTCTGCAGGCAGAAACGTTGTGATGCATAAGCTGTTCCAGAAATTTTGAACAATACGCACTGGCGATGCATCCCGCTGGCAAGGCACCATGCTGTGCCACGCCTGTGTTCGTGCGCCACGCATTGCCAGTGAAAACAGGCACAACCCGTATGCCAAGACAGCGCTACGAAGTGCCACTATTAGCATTGTATAAAATAAATAAATAACGCGGCATTAACGCAGTGCGTCTGTCCGTTCCCGTGCATGGGTTTTGATGCGTAAAATTTTTATTGAAGAACATCTTGAGGGAGCTGCGTCTCCCTCGAGGTGATCAGAATCATCGAAGCACTGGAGATGTTTCAACGCGTCTGATTTTCTTTTACAAAATCGTGTCTGTCAAAGCTGCCACTAAAAATTCATTACGCAATGCAGGAAAGTGAGAAACGCGCAAAAAGTGTTGCAGCGCGATTTGTGAAGGAAGCAAACAGCGTGTGGCATTATCAAGCAATAGGCCGAGGTAGTGCAGCAGCCACTGCAAAGGAAAAAAGACCTCACATGGAGTCAAGCAAAACACTCTTATACGTTCACTGCCTTATAAACTGGAAGCGCACACACTGTGGGCACCAATGGCTCGGCCTTCTGAGCACAAAATTATTACAATAGGCCCTAACAGCGTTGTATGGTGGAAGTGGTGACGGTTTGCCTCCAGGGAGACGCTGCCGTGCCGCACACGCACCGCATGCGCTGTCAGAAAAATAAAAATAGGGAAATAGGGACACTCACAGGAATACATATTTACACAAAGCCAACCAAGTCAACAGTGGGAGTGTTAGCACAGCCTTTCGCCAGAACCTTCATTTGCAAACGTGCTCATATTGACCAGCCCGGTCGCATACAACGCGCCTCGGCGCCACGTCACGAAATTGGCCCCATTCTGTGAGGGGGCGTTAGAGGCGGTTTACTCAGTTAAGCATTTAGTTGGAGAGCGGTGGTTTCTGGAGAGGAATGGGATGAAAGCGCCGGCTGGGTCACATCGCAACTACTGCACTGCATGGCGTAAAATATGTATGTACATGAAGGGAAGAAAAAGGAGAGCAAAAAAAAATAAAAATAATAAAAAATAAGATAGACAACACCTTACCCAGCCTTCTCTTGTAAGAAGAGTGTATTGCACTGCCCGAAAGAAAAAAATAATTTAACAGTTATGCGTACACACCCAAAAAATTACAGAGTAAAAACAAAATTTCATTAAACCCAAAGACGACGCCTGTGCGAATATAGCTGGTAAAAAGGAGAGGCGGGAAAGCGTTTTTCACCACGTCACCCGCGCTCCTGTCCGCATGCACCACCCCTTCCCAACGTCCGCCAGTCGAAGCCTGTTTCCACGCGAAGCCCCGTCAGCACAGTTTTCAGCAGAGGCAATGTGAGCCCAAGAGGCCTTAGAGCCACGCATTCGCAACGCATTATCGATGAGCGAAGACTCGTACACTAGTGCGCCAGAATGTGTGCTGCTCTTCGCCATCATGTTAAACGCTGTCGTAATGCCAGCGCAAATGTGCAGACTTTCAGGAGGCACCTCGGCAAAGGAACCGAGCGCCAGTGGCACGGCACGCGCCTCGCACCGTGAGATGCAGTGCGGCTCTCGCTCCCACACGCCACTCACACCGCCCCGCTATCCCTAAACAGGAGCGCGCCCCACCCGCACATGGAAACGTCTGTCACCAATGCGGCCGGCGTGGGTCGATGCCTTCGCGGTGTGACGGACTTGTTCGCCAGCAATGAGCTGAGACAGCGTTTGCCTTGGCTAATCGCGCGTGCTGGCAGGTCTGCGTCGTCGTTGAGCTGCAAGATACACCCGTTGAGTTTTGAGAGCCTCCGGCTCACTGCCTTCAGAACGAAATAGTACTCGAGCAGGGCGGCGCAGCGCACGTCAGCGGCACACACCATGCGTGACGTCAGGCGCTCCAATTCCGCCGCCGTGAGTCCTTCCAGCGGCGGCGCCTGCCTGAGCTTCCTTATCGTTTTTTGGCTTTGGCACACGGTGCCAGTTTCGCAGCCGAAATGCACGCCAATAAATTCGTGCTTCTTGGCGAGGCAGTTGCTCTCACCCAGCGTGGCGGCGCACTGCCTCGCATTCTGGGTTGCAACACGGCCCCGCTTCTCTACGTTGCGCCGCGGCCCGCCGATTTGAATATTGTCTATCCAAACGTGTATTTTTAGTGACTGTGGTGCGGCGCATCTCGAACTCACAATCGCGTGGTCGCCTGCCAATGCCCGCGTGGCCGTGTGCAGCATTTGTGGGCTGCGCTTATATCCCATTTGGAGCCGCGTGAGCTCCGCCAACCTGCCAGCTTCCGCGCGGCACTGAAAACTCGCGCGACTGCCTTGTGGCAGGCTGACCTGGAAGAAGGATGCCTTCCGATCAAATGCGGCCGCGAGCTCACCAAAGACAGCACCCGGATAGCACGACGCATGCTGCAGCGGCGCCTCGGCCTCGCAATCGCTGTGGTCGTTTTTGCCCTTCGGCAATGCAATGAAACGCCTTCTCAGCCCTGTGGCCTTCCCTTCTACAACGGCAAAGGACACCACAAAACCCTCCGCAGGTTTACGCGACGCTTCAAAAATGACACCGGCCCCCTCCATCTCTTTGGCAACTGCCTCATCAATTCTCAACTGTGGTTCGCATTTTGATGACTGGGGTTGCGGTGACCGGAGCACATTGCACCACACCGCGGCGAAGCGCCGCAGGGCCTTGTTGTTGAGGGCACGACTCGCCCATTCCAGCGACAACGTCCACACATTCACCTTCTGCAGCGGCAATTGGCGCTGTCCCTCCTCAGCGTCCGCTCTGGTAATCCGAGCACGCCTCAAAATGTTGTGCCCGTTAAAAAGCGGCCTTGGGGCTTTGTCTTTGCCCACGGCCTTTGGAGGCGCCCAATGCAATTTGACCGTGTCCAACGCGTCCTTTACACGAGTGTCGTCGACTTCGCGGAGTTGCTCAAAACGGCGACCCAGTGCTCCAGCAGGCACGCCCTTCTCCCTAGCGACGTCAGAAGTGGCGGCTTCATACCGCACTCGGTCACAGCCACAGCTGCGTGTGCCAGGGCGCCCCGTTTTATTGAATGCGCCATTATGCCATAAGGCTGCAAGATTTCTTACACCGCGCGCATGCCAAGCGCTTCGAACCCACTCCCAACCATCCGCACCGAGAGCTTCGCGCCTCACTCGGCACAGGCTCCTGTACCTTCCGCACCTTTAGACGCGCCTGGTAATACCAGCCCTCACTTCGAGGGGATTTCAGCGGCCACACGAGCGACGCAACCCGCGCACCCGGCTCTGCCTTGGCTATTTGCACGGCATGCCGTCGATTGTGAACGCATCTGCCTAGCCGAGCCATGCCGCCCGCGAGGCAGCCGGATCCTGCCAACACAACCATTTCGCCCCAGTCGTCTCGCAGCACAAAGCCAGGCCTCAGCGGCAGTGGGAGCATGTCGCGACACGCCGCTAAAAAGCGCCCGGACGAGGTCACCATCAAAAACCCAAGCACGTCATCACACGCGCAAATCTCTTTCTCAGGCTTGAGTGGCTTTTTGCCGCATCCATTCCACACCGCCTGCATCGCGCGAGGGCAGACACTCGATGTTGCCAGCGCGGTGTTGTTCTCCTGATGCTGGTGTTCGCTGCGGTCGCCTGTCGGAAGGACAGCCACCGCCCGTTGCTGGGACTGCTGCGCGGGGTGCCCGCTGGTCTGCGTGTCCGCGCGTCGAATTGCCGCGACCGCACGGACCTGCACAATTTTCAAGCAGCCGCTCTCAGCAATGAGCGCTCCACCGGCGTCCTGGAGGCTTTTGATGTGCACGAGCGTCAACTGCATTTGATCTTTCAGCGGTCAATTATTTCGCTCTGCAGGCGTTGGCGGCATGCTCGTCACCATGTTTCCTTCGCTTGCAAGAACAACACGCTTTTCGTTAATGGCGCTATCCTTACACACTGATCTTAAAGCAAGTAAAGTGAAATTTGCCAGGCGGGGCTGGCGCCTCCTCGCCACACCCTGAAAAAAAAAAACCGCCAGCTACTGATGCGCTGCCAGGCCTCCCAACATTGTCGGGTAAAATTTTCAATAACAAAACACCTGCCAGCACGGCGCATGGGACCGCCGCCCGCTTTCACGCTCATACGCAGGCGCGTTGTCGGCCCACAGCACCTGCTTGTTCATCCCAAAACGTCTCGACCGGCCGCTCGCGGCACAGCACACGCACGCGGGCACCCAGCAGCAGGCGTGGTTGCAATGATCAGGTTGTCGTCCAGCTGCACCTCGCACCGCTCCACTCTGCTCCAGAACGCATGGGCGTCTCCGTGACCCCCACCACCCTCACCTCCCCGGCAGCCATCGCGCACACACTTGCCGCCTCTTCACCGCCCTCGCGCCTTGGTGACGCGCGTAAATCACCTCCCACGAGAGCTGCTGCTTCACCACATCTCGATCCCAAAAACACTCCCTCATCCTCGCCATCAAACGAAGCACAGCGCCCGTCGTCGTGTCGTGGTTATCTTGCTTCGTCACGCAAAAAGGCACACAATGGTCCAACTCGCGCAAGCACCTCGAGCACCCGCTTGAGCGACAGCAGCAGCGTCATGTGGCGGCACATCCACAAAATAAAACGCGTCCACCACGGGGAAGCTGACAGGGTCTGGCATTCACGGCACACTCGTCCTCAGGTGCATGGTCGCCAATGGCACTCCTCCTCGCTGATCGCCAATCTTGAACGCAACCACTTGGTGCTGCGCGTACCAAGCAATCGCTCTCACGCGCGTGTGCTGGGCAGCGCGCTCGGAAGGCACTTCATCCTCACCACCACCTTGTCCACAACGCTCTCGTACATGAGCGCACACCAACAGAGCTTCTCCAGCACTTCTGCAGCAAGGCCCGGCATCTCCAGTGCCTTCGCGAGGTGCGATCTTGCAAAAAAGTAGTTAACGACGAGAGCCCTTAACTTCGCACAAATGACCTCAGAGGCGGCGAAGCTCAGGCAGTCGTCAGCCGTGCCACTCGCGGCACGCACGAGCTTTATGATTTGGTGGCCTGTCCCGTCCTTCGCTTTGATATCCCGCAGCGCCACAGAAGCGCCATCGCAGCTTTGAGCATGCTTCTTATCATCAAGCACGCAGTGCGTCGCTCAACCTCACTCCACCGCCGCTCGACTCCCACCTTGTAGGCCTGGCAGCGCTCACCCGCCCCACGGCGACACCACTCCTGCTGCGCGAACAGCACCCTCACCGCAAGCGCGGGCAGTAGTTGGTGCTAATGCGGAGAGCTCTTCCTGTTTCTCCCACCACCGTAGCTGCCTTCATTCGGCAACGACGGCACGGCGCAGCCCCGCTCAGACGTGGGCAGACGGTCGTCATGCCATGCAGCGTGCCCACATCGAAAGCGAAGCCACACCCCGCACGCCACTTCCACGCTGCGTCCTTCGCGAGTAGTTTCCTCTCGCTCCATCAGCGCCTCTCACTGGCCACGCGCCGCATTGCAGCAAAGCGCGTCCTCTGCTCTTCGCGGAGCACTGCGCGAACAGCCATGGCGCCGGTCTTGTGGAAGATGCGCGTGCAGCCAAGAACACAACACTCTGCGTGACACGTGTTAGGCGCTGCGTCGGGTACGTTCTTCTTGCTCACGCCCAATGCGGTGCTGCACGCACACGACCACAAAGCAATCGATTTACAGCCACACACTACAAACAGAGCGACCGGCAGCTCAGGCTCGCGTTGGCGCTTCTTGGCCTTACCTCTTCCAAACGCACGCAGCGCACGCACACACACGCCCTGGGCGGCGCACGGTCACGACAGGACTGCGTGTCTCGGCGCCACTTGGCATGGCGTGCGTCCGTGTCTTCAAGCGGCGCGCAACACGAGCATCGCTTCCTCGGCGTCGGGTTCGGAGGCAAGTGGCGCTGAGTGCACAGCTGCCCCTGGCGATGGTCCGCACCAGTGCTCTTCGACATCTCAGTCACACCACACACAGCCTCGCAGCCAACGCGCCGCAACGCGAGCCGCTCCACACGCGCGACTTCCACGCACCGCGTGGGCGCCCACACAGCGGCCTCCGGAGAGTCGCACACGACAATCAAAGCTCGTTGAGCGCCTGACGGGCCCGCATCATCGCGTTGGAGCGGCGCCACTCCCTACCTTCAGCACCACTGCCCCTGTGCACACAACCAAAGAGACGGAAAGAAGCGCAATGTTGGCACGGCCTCACACAGCGCGGCCATGCAGCACAACGGGTCGAGTGCGGAGGCACACTCCGTCGTGGGGCAAAAGGCAGCACACACACACACACACACACACAGACGATCAAGCAGACGGGTTCAAAGAGCAAAGTTTGCGCGGGTCAGAACGGCAGCGCGTCACGGTAACCCACAAGCGCTTGCGCAAACACGGAAAGAGACGTTACTTTTTACCACTTTAGCGCTCGGTAATGCGCCCTCCGCCGGACGCGAGCACAGCGGCCAGAGCAGGTCAGCGCAGCTCGGCACTCGGGCGAGAGACGCTGGCGAGCGGGCGGCCGTGTGAGTGCATCGCTGGTCGGCGGCGCGGGCAACTGCACAGCCACTGCGCACTGCGGGTGCGTCAGACTCTTCATATGAAACATGGAATGGTGGCGGGGCATGGGAACAGCAACAGGTGGAGAGCGCAAGGTGCTGCGTTTGTGCTAAAGTGGTTTACAGACGGAAAACAATGGCGTTTGGCGGCGCGTAGAAGCGCCAAAAACAGAAAAACAGGGCATTTAAAAACACGTAAGTCAAAGGAATTCACAATGTTATTTTAGCTCTGATATCCAGGAAGTCAGTGGAAAGCGTACGGCGTTGTTGTGGGGAAGTCACTGACGATAAAAGGCGGCCCTCAGCTGGACGCGGGCATGGCAGCACTCGCACGCGTCACTCTCAACAAACACTGCGACACACGCCATCATCTCTCTGGAAGCAGCGCACGGACAAACAGCACAGTTTCATCGACCGACTTCTGGTACTGCCGCACCTTCGTGTTCCAGAACTCGTGCGCGCCCTTGTGGCCCGCATCCCCTTCCATCCCTCGGGGAATGCTGCACCGCTGCCTGTTGCATATTTTCTCCGTTTTACTCGGCTGGAAGTAGATCATCTCCCACTGCGCGTCGCGCGTTAAGTCCTCCCAGTTCGTGAACTGCGCGCGCAGCGCCTTCATGAGCAACATCAGCTTGTTCGTGTCCGTGGGGTGCTCCCTAGCCAGCGTCACCTGCAGCAGCACCACCGTCCTTTGCGGTGCACCGCGCTGCTGCTCAGCACCACTCGTCTCACCAGTGTGATCCTCCACAACGAAGAGCCCATCGATCACGGGGTAGTCGTCATGGTAGTTCCGGTACAGCACCATGGGCTCGCACGTCGTCACCACCTCTGGCCTGCAGCTGTTGTAAAGGTACCCCACGCGCCTGAAGGTGAATTGCTCACTCGCAATGCTTGCGAGGGCAACCGTCTCCACAACGGATCTTCTTTGCACGCGCGCACCACTGTCCAGGGCCCGAGTACCTTGGAGCAGTCGCCAGGCGGACGCAGGACGCTGCAGTGCGGCGAGCACGAGGATCTCAAACACAATGCCGTTAATTGTCGCGTAGTGCTCGGGGTTGAATATTCTGGGGTCACTCGCAACAATGTCATGCAGCTGGTCAATCATTTTACTCCGCACCGCCACAGACACGGGCCTGTTCCCGCAGCGCTCGGTAGCGCCGCCCTCCAGGCGAACAAGGTCCACAAGACTGTGCGTCGTGCCGTCATTCTTCCACTCTATTCTTCCCGCAAAAACACGGAGGAAGTACGACACATTGCCAGTGGTCAGCGTGTTAAGTGCCGCTTCAGCTTCTTCTTTTCGCGTTTCATATTTTGCATCGTTAAAGACGTACCGCGGTGCGTGGCCAACCTCATGCATGCGCTCTTCCATGACGCGCCATGACTCCTCCAGCTCAGCGCGCACGGCAGCGTTCCCCTCGGCAGCCGCGAGGTCAGCGCGTCGCATCCACGCGAAGTACGCCTTCATCTCGCGCGCGTGGTAGCGGTTGATGAAAAGGAACCTCGAGCACATGTTCGTTTCGTCCCACACCTTGTAATTCTTCTTATTTGGCGAGCTGAGCACAATGCTGCCCCACGACTCGCTGGGTAAGTCCGTGGGCAGGTCCACATATTTCTTCGCATCGAGGATCATGTAGCCACGCTTCCCGGCATCAGAAAGTTCCACGATACGCTCCACTCCATCATCCTTTTTGTAGGACTCAACTCGCCCAGCCTCACCGCCGCTCGGCAAATAAAAGATGAATATCTTTTCACGTACGAGGAAAGTCACAACGTCCAGTTTGCCGGGTGCGTAGTGGAGCAGCTCGTACAGCAGGTGCGACCCAACACCAAATGACTTGCCAATGCCCGGTGACCCAACGAGAACGAACGACGTTGGGGACCTCTCCTTGCGCACAAGCCACGCGTCCAAGTCAGCCCTCACAATGTTCCACACGCGCACCGACTCCCTTCGGACAACAACGTCAGTGGCGTCCATCATTTGGAAAGATGTGTCATTCGCCGCGGCGCGAGTGTTAAACAGTGTAAAAGGCCACCCCTTCTTGGACGTCAGCACAAGCAGCTCGAGCCCGTCACCGCGCGCATCGTCAACATTCTCCGTTGGCAACTGCAAAGGTGTCTTGCTCACCTCAGCATCGGACCAAACGCTCGTAGGACGGCCGTCAGCCACACACATGCCAAGCGGCTTGTCTGCCACGCCAGACAGCACGTGGCTCCACGTCGCATTCACCACGGACTCGAAGGCACCAGGAATAACCTTCGCCGCTTCGCTCTCGGACATCACAACTTTCCCCCTCACCTCAGCGTCCTTCGCAACATTAAACGCATCGTCCAGGAGGCCACAGACCGTGTTCCACAGCCCGTCATCCGCCAACGCATTTCTCACTGCGCGCTTGGCGTCCGCATTTTCATCAGCACCGCCCCACCGCCGGACACTTGTTATTCCTTTTCCTCTGAGCAGTGGAACAGCCCTGTAAACAAGCGCGTACGTCTGACACTCAGGAAGGCTCAAGATGCGTCTGCGTGTGTGTTCGTCAGGAATGTAAAATTCTGGTTCCTGGATCACGACGTCCATCCTCACGTTACCGTTGGCCACTCTTTCGTCGCAGCCAACACGCTCAAGACACTCGCTCAGCAGCATGACGTTGTCAGGTGGTCGAGCACCATCTAACAACACATCCTTCACACGGCTGTTCAGCGTCCACCTCGTGGACCCGCTCGCAGCACGACACAAAAAAGGAAGCGTTCGATGGTAGAGGCGTAGCTGATTGTCCCGCACGTGAGCGCTGACACGCGCGTGTCGCACACCCGCAAACCGCAGAGAGTGCCTGAAGACGGAAAGCATCGTTTAGTGACTCGATAAGACGCAGCGCTTTTCTTTGGTGCGTGTTGCTTGAGAAACGTATTGTGAGGGGAGTAGAACAAGAAGTGATGTGCAAACTTCTGCCGCACCTGATGGACGCAGCAAAACAAGACCAAAAGGGAGGATCGGAACCGTACACGCGCGTGTGTGCGTGCACGCGTGCCAAGCAAGTCCAAATGTAAGGGAGATAGTGAGAGTGAGACGTACATGACACATTTCAGGCGCGTGCAGGTGCGATGCGCAGTGCGCTCGGCAACAGGGCCAAAAATCGCTAAACACCTGTGGCTGCCACGCGGTAGTCTGGGCCATCGCTCGCCCCCAGCCCCGCACGCAGGCACGCTCGTGGCGCCTCCGCGTGTCAGCGCATGTTTCCACTTGCATGCCACCGCGGCCCGACCGCCCGTGGAAGAACACGCGCACACGCGACCACTGGCGGTGGTAAGCCGGCTCGCACGCGGAAAGCGTGCAAAATGCGACACCGAGCGGTTCACCAGCCAACAGACGCACGCACAGCTGGTTAAGGGATGTGGTGCCGGCAGTGACAACTGGTGCAGCACCCTGTTGAGGGTGAGGGGGACAGGTGTCGGCAAACGGAGCACGCTGGACAAGCAAACGTGACGTGGCACCAGCATTTTGAGCCTGGGCGCACCGCAAGCAATGCGGACGCATTTGAGTGTAAATGCCCATTAGCTCCTTGTCGAGGCAAGCACCACGTGAAGACACGCCACTCAAAAGGATCGCATCTCCGCGCACCACCGTGCAGGAGCGTGACCAAAAACATAACGTCGCTCGTCTGCGCGGCACCATTCAGCATGCCTTCACGCCACGCCACAAGGCAGAAACAAGCGACGCACACCCATTAAAAATTGGCCACCACTCTCGGCGAGAGCAGCGCGTGTGTGCGCAGACGACAGCACATCGGGTCCGGCAGGCTGACACGCATAGTCGCGAGCACTGCCTCACCGGTGGGCAGCTTCCTCGCTCCCCTTTGTGTGCGCGCAGCACCAACGCACACGCCTGACGGTCGCCAGAGCACGCCATGCATGTCGCTTCGGGGCCCCATCGAGGAACTACAGGGGCTTTTATTGTGGACGAAGCTCCTCGCCAAAACAAAAAGCGGCGGCACGGGAAACAACAATAAAATGCATCCGCTTGCTAGAAACTGAGCGGAAAAAACAACACGGTCCCGCGAACGTGTCTCGCCAATCCTGCCGCCGCCGGACAGTGAGGCCCTTCAATGGCACAACACCAGACAATGCACTACGGCACACCAGCTAGAGCAAATCCCGCTGCGAGAAATGCGAGCCAGCAGTCTCGTCCGCACTGCGTCCGGCACTCAGCACCGCGCCACCAACGTGTTCTGTCTGTGCGCGCACACCTTGCGCGGCAAGCATGTCGCGACACGTTCGCACTGCTACAATTAGCGCTCTGCAGGGCAAACACAGAATGCACAGCACCCGCTTCAGCGGTGAGCCGCATGCCGCGTGTCAGAGCACGCATGGACCGTGCACGGCGCCTCCACGCGCACTGCTGCTTCCTTGGCATGCGCAGGTAAAATACCTACAGCGATGCACACGGAACCCGCTCGCGCGCCACGCTGCCACCACTCGCTGTGCTGCCCCGATGCGAGTGGGATGAGAAATGCACACGCGCGGCGTAATGCTCACGCAGCAGATGGCTGCATTTTCCAAAAAGCAACGCGGCGGCCGTCAAATGCGAGTGCGCTGTCACTTGCACTCGTCGCAACGGTCGTGCTGCACCGTTCCTGCACCACTCAGCAAACGTGTAGGAGCATGCGCGCACAGCTGCCTGGGCATTTGCCCTCGTCAGGCGCGCACCCCAACCAGCGCAGGGAGACGAGGGTCGTAGCGGCGCACAGCACAATAAGCACGCCACACAGTGGAGGAAACAACACGGAGAGAACACGCGCTCAACACCGTCCGGTGTCAAACTCAACAGTCAGTCAGCCGCCACACATCCGCACAGCTTTGCATGCGGCACGCGCACCGTTCCGTTTACCGTCGTTCGAAACCCCGACATGCTTTCCCTCAACTCACAGGTATAGTAACCAGGCAGCGTCAGCTCCCGGTCAGCCTGGCCTCAGACAACTTGGGGATCCAGCCAGGCAAGTCTCCACGTTAGCCCCACGTGCCGAAAGGCGCAAATCGCATGGGGAAGGCAACCTTTTCGGATTGGCCCGCATGGCATCTTCGGCACGGCGCTTGGCTTCAGCGGGCGGTCCACGTGCATTCGAACAAACAGTCCTCAATCGTTCGGAAACGCGTCTGTCAGTAAATGTTACACCCTCGTTGCACACGCAGTGCAGCACCGCTAACGCCATCAAGGACCACAGCCCAGCAGCGTTGTCGGCATCGCGTGTTCTCGTCCAGTGCACGCAAGTCACTTGGCGCAGTGTCGGGTGCCTCCATCGCGGGCGCCATGTAGACCAGTGTCTCATTTCCTGCGCCGCCGCCACGCACCGCAAGACAAAGCCCCCAGCAGGGAAGTAGCACACGCTCTCGCAACGCAGCGCAGGCACGCATTGCTGGACCCAGGGGCAGCCGTGCCACGGGGATTCAAAGACACAAAAGGCGTGACTGCGACGCACACTCAGCACATACGTTGACGAGTTGATAAGGGAGCGAGGGCAGGCAGCAGGCTGCTTGCAAAATCACAAGGCGGCTGAAAAAGCAACATTACTCACGATGCAGGAACAGCAGTGTGCTGCATTCACGTCTAACTGCGGCACGATGAAGCCCAAAACGCAATCGTGTCGCCGGTAAAGACGGTCCCACGCACCGGACTGGCTCCGAGAACGCCCTGACGAGCGTCCGGCACTGCGCCTCACAAACACACTGCGCATCAGCCAGTGGCAAGGCACGCCGCAGTCGCACGCTGGGACCTCCGATATATGAAGGGGGTGCGTGGTGTAAGCGGCAGTGGCGGGACACCGTGGCATGCGCGTTTCGCTTCCGACACAGCTCTCTGCGTTTGGGCGTTGAGCTTATGGCCTGAGCAAGTTAACGGTTCGTCCGCCACCCAAAGTGGCGAGGCACGCCAATTTCGCTAAATGCGTCTTGCCGGGGCAATCCATCGCTTCGCGTGAGCACCTAACACGCACGTGGAGGCGCGTATTCCCGCCAAATAGCAAGCACTCAACTAACGAGCAAAGGCAAGACTGTTCCACAAAACCAATTCTGCCACAAGCGAAGTGACCGCACAAGACGCGCGCACACGCAATTACAGGCACCGCTTCGCTTCGACTCCTCGGCTCGACGGGCTCACCACTGTCAAAACAAACACCGATGCCTCTCAAGCATAACCTCCCCAGGCATTCCAGTTTGCCAAGGCGTCTTGCGTTTGTTGGGTTCGGCAGGCGCGCAGCTCTTGCGTGAATTCGGCTCTCTTAGCCGTTCCGTCGCCCCGCGTCCACAAAATCTGGCAAACACCACGCACTGCACAAAAGGGGGAGCTTGGTGTGGCCAGCAGGCTCCGGGCCGTTGATCGCACAGGACCAACCAATTGCGGCACAGCAGCTTGGGGCGCCGAGGTTGTTGCGACGCACAACGCCCTGTGCCAATTTTCCACCAAGCACCTTCACTCAGCGTAGCTTCTTCAATGCCCATACAGCGTCCCTCAAAACGCGACTTCCTCACAGCTTTGCGGAAGCAGGTGGACGTTGAGCTCCCATTCTTCGCCTCCATTTTGGTAGCAATATTCACGCACGTGCCAGGTTCGTCCTCCGGAACTGCGTTGGAACTGCCACAAGAACAAGATGAGGATGCCCATCAACGCGCCATTTCCATTCCGCGTACTTCCTGGCTAGGTCTGTCGAACACTGTTCGCCGCCGCGTACGGCTTCGAAGCCCCTTCCGAGGACGTGACGCATTGCCTCAACTCCCCTTTGCCGCATCAGAGTCCTCTGTGTTCATCAGTCACAAGCTGCGCCCAGCCTCAGCGGGACTAACTCCCAGAACCGCTTCACGTGGTCAACTGCGACCCATGCGCGGCCCGAAATCCGTTAGCCAGCGGCGCGCATGTGCCAAAGCACCCTCCGAACAAACGCGCGCCGCTGTCCTTCACCCAACTGTGTGCACTGACACCGCACCATAAAAGCCACCACAGGTGCCGGTGCTTTCTTTCTCCTTTGGTGGTCCACCTCCACTGCACGAACCGCCCTGCTTTGGCAGCTAGCACGACCTGCACCGCACTGCCCCAATTCGGTCACGTCACTACGCCTCGCCACCACTTGAAAATAGCGCACGCTCTTGGCGTTTCCTTCCACGCTGCGCGGGCAAACTGTGCGCTGCCCGGTGCCGCACACAGCCTTAAGCGGCTCCCGAGCTTCGCCAAGGCAGTTCGGCAAATCTTCTCTTCGCAGAGGAATCCACGGCGCCTCAGCACGCCCATTCGCAGCGCTCTCACCCGGTGCACCACACAAAAGGGTATCACACTGTCGAAGCCCAGCCTGCAATTAGCGGACGGCTGTGGCGCTCCTCCACCCCTGCACCGCCTACGGCACGACTGGCTCGACAGCTGCAACCAGTGCATTGTGCGAGCATCCCTCTGCCCATCGCGCTGGGCGACGACCTGCTTGCCGGTCGCTTCAGCGCTCTCGCGGCAACAACGCCCAGTCTATCCGCTGCGTTAGGTGGCACGCTCATTTCATCCAGGCAGCGTTTGCTAGCGCGTGCCATCGTGAGCACCCATCTGCGAGCCTCACAACTACCTCTCCAGTGACTATGTGCTTCGGTTTTCATATGCGCCGCAACACGAACAGCTCACCCTGCAAGCGAGCGCTAGGCACAGAACCAATCTCGCCCGAACCCCACGCCTCCCGGCAAATGCCTCTTGACATTGCGCCTGTTCAGAAGTCCGCACGACAGCCTCCGTCCACCCCTAAAAAAGCGTGCTAAATGCTCTCACCATTTAAATTTCACTTTACTTCCGTTTCATATCGCTAAAAGTCGGTGTCCCACTTTTATTATTTCGCCATCGCCCGCTGAGAAAATCCCACGCGTCTCGTTCACTTCCGCCGTACGTTTTTCGTCAACTCCCTCTTGTCTGGCTATTTTTATTCGCATTCCGCTGCAGCACTCGCCACTGCTCATTTCTCGTTGTCCCCCGGCGCCAGCCTCAACTCGCAATCGCTCTTCCTTATTTTGTGGCGCCCACACGTTGCTTCGCGGAGCACTGCAACAAACAAACGAACAAAAAGTTGGTTGCCCCGATGATGTTTTTTTTTCTTTCGGGTTTGCACACGGTCAAAATGGAACTAACAAAGAAATGGAGCAACGGAAAAACACTTCTGCGGTGGCAGCACCAGAGGTAACAGCGAGCCGTCCATGTTCAATGAACCAATTGGCCAAAGAAACAATCAAAAAGAATAGACTGCAGCTTACCTAACCCTCGCCTGCAAGGAAAATGTAATATGAAGGGAAGTGTGGCTAAATTAGCAATCAAATAGGCAGTGGAGCGCATTACGGGGAGAACCCAAATTCACTACTGAAAGATCGGTGTCTGAAAACTGAATGACGAAAGGAGCGAGCAGTAGAGCGCAGTTTGCCTCGCCTTACGTGCGAGGGCGGAGAGGGTTGGGCGAGTTTCGTTTAAAGGCACTATCCGTAAACACTGGCCTTAGAGAAAAACACAAGGTGGGAGATTTATAAAGATTAGGTGAGGCCGGTTCATTCCGTCCGCGGGCTCTTCAAAAGTCTCAAACGACTTCCAACATCTCTGCAATCGTGCCTCGCACAGCTCGGGGGACACTTTCCCAGTGTGAAGTACTCAGCTTCCAGGCATCGGGACGAAGGCATACTTAACAAGGCGTACTGTGCTCACCATCTAGCTTGCTCCGAGGTAGCAAAACAAACACACACGCAGAGCACGAATGCATGCGCTGGCGGCCAGGAGTGGAGGGAAAGTCTCAAGTATGACATGCACAAGGTGGTCATCCACAAACTTTTCAATGCAACAGTACGAAGAGGACTGATCATAGTCCTACGATATAAACGGCGCTGACGTGCATGGGAGTGTGTGGACGCACTCGCCGATAACACATGCACGGCCAGACTGTCGAGGGGAAACAAAATACCTTCAACTGTTGTATGGGCGGGCAACAGCAACCTGTCCCCAAGGGACACACGATTTCTCTTTCCACAGTGCAGTATCACCCACCACCTCGCGCAGGGATAATTCTAGCCAGAAATATTGAGCGCGTACGGACAGGAGTGCCGGCACGCGCCATTTCCGTGCACTTGCCGCAGGAACATTTGAGCGCATTAGCAGTAGTAAAAGGAAGAAAGAAAAATGTTTCACTGAGGTATCGCGTGGTGTTGGGCATGTGCACGAAGCACAACAGACCTCACTTGCGCGTAAAGCACGCGCCAGGCAGAGAGTGCCTCGCTTTGGCGATGAAGGCGACAGACAATTGGACTCGAAGACTTCAAAACATGCCGCGGATCTCAAATTATCGTCAACACCCATCGCCACACTCAGCCGGATAGGCCCGTCGCAATACGCCACATGCCTGGCTGGAGCGAATGGCACTCAGGCGGGCAAAGACACTCAGCTGCACTTCTGCTTGCCTCCAGCTTTTCTACGAACCTTAACAGCAATCCCTGCGCGCTCCACCAGCACCCGCTCGCCAATTTCAGCAGCACGAGAAATCATTGTAGCAAGCTCGGAATCTAGCTTCACCTGGTACTGCTCAACAGTCTCCCAGAAGGCCAGCGCACTCTGATGTTCCCTCAGCAACTGGGCCCTCTCTTCCCTCCTTCTTCTCTCCTCATCCGTCAGCACGCGTTTATCGCTCTGTCTGTCATCGGTTGCGATCATCTTGCACGCCTGCCGCCGGTTTATTGCGATGGAGTCCATGCCCTGCACGTAAATGATTTCCCACGATATCTGGCCCTTCAGCTGCTCCCAGTCCACAATGCACTGCTCCATTCGCCTCATGAAGGAGGCCACAGCACCACAGTCGGTGTCATGCTTTCCCGCCTTCGTCACCTGCACACCCACGAAGGTCCAGCTCCGCCAGCGCACGTCACCCGCACCGCCACCGCCAGCAACACCACCATCTTCTGGCGGCGCCTCCACAAAGTAGAAACCGTCCACCACGGGGAAGTTCGGAATGTCCGGTATGTACAGCACACGGGGCCTAAGGCTGTTCCTATCCAACTTTGCTCCCTGCTGGCGTGTTCCAGACCCGAAACCAACGATCCTGTGGTCCTGGGCATAGCGGTCAGCAGCATTCACCCGAGCCAGCACGCTGCGCCGCGCCGCGCCGCGCCGCCTGTTCTGGGGAGGTGCTTCATTTTGCCGACGAGCTCGTCCACAACGCTCCTATACATGAAGGCGCACACCCCAATCTTCTCCAGCACCGCCGCACCGTCAACACCGGGCATCCTCAGCATCTTTAGCAGGAAAGATGCCCCGGCAAAGTAGTGAGCCACGCGGCTGATCAGTTCCCTTGCAATTACAACCGAAACGGGGTAATTACGGCAGCTCTCGTAGCCGTCAATCGAACTCCACACGAGCCTAATGATCTTGTGCGTCGTCCCGTCTTCAATCCATTGTTTGCCTCCAAAAAAAATCTTCACGTATCGCTCCATATCGATTTTTGTGATACTCTCCAACGCATTCTCAACTTCCTTGAGCCTATTGTCAAATAGTTTCCAATCAAAGATATAACGCGGCAGCGGGCCAACCCCACGAATGCGCGTCCTGATCTCCGTCCAGCGCGACTCTATTTGCTCCCTCGCACCAACGTACTCCTCGTCTGTTCGCAGCACACACCGCTCCTGAAACGCGTGAAACGCCATTATCTCGCGCCTCGAGTAGCAGTTGATGTAAATGGGAAGCGCATTATTCTGCTTTGCCCATTCCGCAAACTTCTTCGTACTAGGTGACGACAGCGCAATACAGCCCCACCTAACCAACAGAAACTGCGAGTACGGCACGAACGTCCCGGATACGTCAAATATTATGTAGCCGTCCATCTCCCTGCGTTTCACCTCTCCCTCGCCACTTTCAGCCTGTTCGATTTTCTTTTTACCTGCTGTTATTTTGTCCATCGCACTCAGAGCATCTCCTGCTTTCATGTAAAACACAACTCGCCCAGCCATGGCGCCGGTCTTGTGGAAGATGTACGCGGAGCCACTCACAAAATACGCGACAGCAGGCACCTTCGCCGCGTCGTAGTGCAGCAGCTCGTACAGCAGGTACGACCCGAAGCCAAACGACTTGCCGATCCCGGGCGTCCCAAGCAAAATATACGGCTTATTGGGGCACTGATGCGTGCAGTTCGGCCACATCTGAATTTGTTCCTCAACAACGCGCCACACGCGCACCATCTCGCGGCGCACAAACACGCAACGAGCATTAACAGCTTCAAACCCGGTGTATGGCCAGCCCATTGCTGACGTCAACACAAAAACTTCAACACAATGTTGGCCAGCAGCAACTCTGTCCCGTTCATGCTCTGCCGCCATATCACGCTCACCGTCACTCTCTAAATCCAGAACCTCCAGCTCATCCACACCAGAAATTTCATTCACCTCAGCAAACGACCAAACTGGCGGCACAACCACACCGTCCACAGTACCGTCAAATATTTTCAATCCCAGAGGCATATCAACGTGGCCAGACTCCACATAACTCCACCTCGCTTCAAACACGGACTCGAAGGCACCAGTGATCACAACCGCCGTCTTGCTCTCGGACATCACAACTTTCCCCCTCGCCTCAGCGTCCTTCGCAGCATTAAACGCATCGTCCAGAAGGCCACACGTTTTGTTCCACAGCCGTTCATCCGCCAACGCGTCTCTCACTGCGCGCTTGGCGTCCGCATTTTCGTCAGCACCGCCCCACTGAAGGAGACCCGTTATTCCTTTTCTTCCAAGCAGTGGGACAGCCCTGTAAACAAGCGCGTACGTTTGACACTCGGGAAGGCTCAAGATGCGTCTGCGTGTGTGTTCGTCAGGAATGTAAAATTCTGGTTCCTGGATCACGACGTCCATCCTCACGTTACCGTTGGCCACTCTTTCGTCACTGCCAACACGCTCAAGACACTCGCTCAGCAACATAGCGTTATCAGGTGCTCGAGCACCACGCAGCAAAGCGTCTGCCACGTCGCTGTTCAGCGTCCACCGCGGGCCAGGCACGCTCTCCACACGCGCCCGCGACAAGGGAGGCTCTCTCGCACTGCCACACTCGTCTTGCCTCACGCGGCGACCGCGTCCAGCCATGCCTGCGCCCGTATACCTCACCTTGGCCTTCCTGCTTCCAGTGTGCGCAGGGGTTTCACATTAGGGAAATGAGCAGACAAGAAGGAAGGGGAGAGGCATGGAAGCAAATGGTGTGAGGCATTGCGAAACAAGTGGCGTATGCGCCGCGGCCAGTGGCGGGGCGCGCAGGAGGGAAGGGCGTTGGTGTGGGCACGGCCGGAATGAGCAGGCGGCGCGTCACGTGCTCACCAGGCGTGTGCGGCGTGCACGTGCGTGGGGGCGAGCACAGCAGTCGAACGTGACCTGTGCAAGGCACCGCGTGTCGCATCAAGTTATCCACACAACAACCGCACTGCAACAGCCACCAGACGCGCCAAGCAACGGGCGCACGCAAGCCTCACGAGCGCGGCACCACACTGCCACGCACAGGGCGATGGCTCGAAGCAGCTCAAGGGGACAGCGACAGGGAACACACAAGGCGCACAGGCACGCACAACCACACTCATTCGCTTGCCTCTTGTGGAGGTGGCACTCGCCCTCGTGCAGCGCGGTGGCCTCGCCATGGCACACGCGCATCGCAGTGCAGCAGCTGAGCACGGGGAACGCTGCTCGCATCACCTCTTCGCTGCGGCTGCGCCTCATCCTGGAAAACAGCGGCATGCCACAAAATGGAAAGTAAGTTCCACAGCAGGCGCCGCACGCACCCGCGTGTCACAGCGCACACAACGCAGTTATCAGCACAGGCACATCTTGCACACGCGTGTGTCCGCCTGCCGTGCGAGCGCACTCGCGCCGTCACCGCAGCAGCACCGCAAGCAGCGGAACAAGCGTCCAACAGCGCAGCCACAAGCGCTGCTGCCTCCACTGTCGCTTCGAGCGCAGTTGCTCTCCCGCAGTGCCACCGCAAGATGTGCTGCTGCTCGGCACGCGGCCAGCAGCCTGACCAGCCACGCGGCAAGAGAAACCACTTCAGCGCAGCGGCACGGCGCAGCACATCCTTTGAGTCTGCACCGCATTGGCAGTGCTACAACACGCGCGCGACTGCTCCCACAACACACACAAGCAGCGTGGCTTGTGCGCGACCTCAGTCATCTGCGCTTCCTCCCACCGCCCTCGCCCACGCAGATGGACGGGCAGTGCGATGACCACGGTGGGGCGTGGTCCCTCAGCCTTCGAGTCATCAGCGCGCATCCCTGCCGGCGCGTAGCGTGTGCGAGCAGCGAGGCCATCTAACGCGAACAGGCACGCAACAGCGAGTGGCAGTGGTGAACCGAAGCATTCGCCACAACTCTGCAGGAGTTCCAAACCGCGCGTGCGTCGCAGCAACGGCAAGCCAGCACACTCCAGCAGGCGCGCAGCCCAACATCCACGGAGCAAGAACTTCAGCCAGCGGCGCGCCGCACTAAGCGGCATTCTGTGTGGCGCTGCTGTCGCGCACGCTTCACCTCATGGCGTCAGCGTTTCCTGCGCACACTGCTGACTGAATGGTGCAAGTAATGCGACTTCCTGCCTGCTTCAAACTCGCCACCTCACCGTCAACAGACACGGAGAACTGTTCTGTCGCCACGGGTAAACACGCGGCGAATAGACGTAATGCCAGCGCGCCTGCTCGCTCCCACTGATGCATTGTGAAGCCACCAGCAGCGAGGCATGGCACACGTTGGGGAAACGGCACAGGAAAATAAGCGAAGTGATGCGCAAACACGCCTCCATGACTAGTGGTATTGGCGGTTCAGCACCACACCTCACCTCACTTGCAACCAGGCACGTTGGTGCACAAGTGAATGGACGCTCATCAAGGCGCACATGACCTCTTGATGGCACTGATGCGACTGGAGGGCGACGCAACACACAAGCACAACGCGCAACTGTAAATAATAAAAAAGAAATGAGGGACAAAAATCGTTTCAGTTATTCAGACAACAAAAGGGGCGAAAGCGATATTGCGAGCGAAACAGGACACTCGCACCTTGACAACGCACATGAACTGTGAGCGACAAAAGTGCAGCGCGGCACGCTCAGCAGCAGCCCGTGCAGCGGTGTGAAGCTCAACAGTAAAAACTCGTCGCGCGCCACTCCGCACCGTCTCCTCCGCTGACGCACGGGCTCCGCGGACACGCAGCGCTGAATTCCACAAAAACAGCACGGCATTTTCGCGCTTCCTCGCACCAGCGCTCTTGTTGTTACTCTGCGGCACATCGGCGCCATTCGATTCCTCAACGTCAGGTGCGCGCCAGCAGCACTCAGCTGTGCGGGCACGGGCAGGCGAGTCCAACTGCGAGCGGTGGCAGTGGCGGGATGAGGAGACGCGGTGGTCGCAGACACCTCGCGCACGAATCAGACGTGTCTCATGCCGACGATCCGCTCGTGTTTCATATCGTGTGCCAAACATGTCACGACATCATGCATCGCTCCACCGTGTCACGCACCGCCTCGCAATGCATCACACACCACCACAAAGTACAAGCGATGCAGCAGTGTTCGCCCTGCTTCGGTGGGCATCCACCTTGAGCGACGCGGGATTGGTGCGCAGCGCAGCGAAGACGAAGATGAAGCACAGCTCGCAAGTCACGTGGCCCACCGCCTCAGCAATGGCAACAGTTTCGTTGCTGGCAGTGTTCTGCGCTCAACACGCGCTGCCTCCGCCACACGTGCCAACGCTCGCAGTGCGCCACCATCCACAGGAACCACGTCGCTATCGACCACACTCGCCCGTGCCGACTCCTACTCCGCAGCTCCAGGTCTCAAGCAGAGTGCCACTCACTCGCTGCTCCGCCTCCGCGACGCCGGACCCTCGCTCGCCAGAACGGCGCACCGCCAATTACCGCGCCATCGGTACCTCAGGCACGTTGCGTCGCATTAGAAGCACAGCGCTGAGAAAACAACTTGCTTCAAACCAGGGAGTGCCCAGTAGTGTGCTCACAGCAGCAATGCCTGCCAGCGTCGCCGCAGTGTCGCGCAAACACGTTACCAACATCCCGCTGCCTCGTTGTGCTGCTTTGCGTGCCACACAGCTCCGCGCCACTCGGCCTGGTGGAAGCCAGCGCTGCGGTGAGCAGTGTTCACAATCTTCGCTGCCACGCTCCCAATTCGCGTTCTCGCCGGATGCGCCCGCCTGCGCAACCACACTTCCGTTACACTCCGTGCTCCCAACTCAATCGTCACGACAGCGCCACCAACAGCAGCACGGATGACCACGGAAGACACGCAAGTGCTGCTTTCAACACGCTCGCTCACTCGGGCGAGGCTCGCGAAGGTGCAAAAATCGATCACGAGGCGCAGTGGTTGGCGATGAACCGCACCACAACGTGACAGGAATGCCGGGCAAGCGCACTCGCACTGCCGAGCAATCGCATGTTCAGCGGCACTCATCAGCATACGGTGAAACTGCACCCAGTAGTCTCCGAATGCACGTAGTCAGCCTGCCAAGTGCGGCAACAGCACGCGCGTAAGCGACATATCAGCTGATCAGAGGCGCCGCACAAGTGAAATGGCGGCGGTCAGTGCATGCGCTTCGCAGCACAGCGGCTGCATGCGCGAGCACACAATGAGGACCGTGCTCTGGCAAACGAGGAGCAACACGACAGCCTCACACACAGGCACTGGCTGCCCTGCCAGACGCATGAGGCGTCAGCGTCACTCGGCCACTGCACACCGGCGGTCGCGCAAGCGTGGAGCAGGCACCGAGGCCGCAGCGCGACATGTGGAAGACAAGAAAGCGACGCTTCCCGCCACACAGGCCAGCTGCAAAGAAATAATGGTACCCACAGCGTCTCGCATAGAAGCGCCACTCGCAGGCGCGCGCAAAATAAACAAAGCACAGCGAACCGCACATTGGAAAAACCGCGCCAGCTAAGCCCTCACCCAGCCAAAAACAAGCACACAGTCTGCCAACACTCCAGCGTCACGCACCTCACGAGAGCACTGCCACACGCACGCTAATTCGCACGTGGCTTTTCACGGCGTGGGCGGCGGCTAGTGCACTAACAGCCTTTCGTTGCGGGTGGGTGCCGCATTCAGCGGCGCAGCATGGCCGCGCGCAATGGTCACCAGTGGCGACAGCACTTAGCACAGTGCGGAGGCACGTGTCTTCCTCAACTCCGCTGCCACGCCACACACCGCGTCACGCACGGGCACACGACACGCAGCCCTGCGCACTCAACGCGGCAACTCCCTTCTTCGCGACTGTGTGTGCTTGATGGAGGCGCATGAAATTCTGATGGCACTGCTGCGAATCAGCACACACCACCGTGCCGCGACCACAGCCCTCGCACGCGAAGGCAGCGCGAAGAACGTTGCGCGCTGGCTTGTGTGAAGCTCGGCCCGATGTTGTTTTGGCACCGGCACATCAGCGTGCAGTGCACATTCGCGTTTGTGCACACGGAAATGAAGCCACAAGGCCACTGCGCGGCATGATCCAAAACACCAAAGTGCTTCAACTGCACCTGCGCGGGCCGCTGATGAGCCAGTGCGGCCCACCTCCACGCTCACCTCACTTCTCGCCACGCGTGGAAAAACATTCGCTCGTGCTTATCTCACATGCATTACCCTCGCTCTCCACAATTCGACCGCGTTAGAGATCGCACCATCGAACAAGTCCGAAGAGGCACGTCAGCATGCGCTTGGAAGCACCAACGCGCCTCGGGTCCAATAACAAAGAAATGGTTGCAACTCACTTCTGAGACTTCCCCTGCGAGCCATCTCTCACACAACAAAAAGAAGCGCCTTTTCATCTGCCACGCCAGTTCGTAAGTCGACACGGGACGCGACCGCATGACCTCATTCGATGGGAGCGCCACAGTTCAGATGGCATGAGTGTAACAGCGGCAACAGGTGACTGCACACAGTTGATGCAACGGCGAGCGTTATGCCGCACCTTCGCGCACGCCCACA
>SOPI01000227.1:0-40982 GCA_021307395.1 Trypanosoma vivax
CCCTAACCCTAACCCTAACCCTAACCCTAACCCTAACCCTAACCTAACCCTAACCCTAACCTAACCCTAACCTAACGAACCCGAACAAGAACCCGCGAAGCCCCGAAGAAAGCTAATTTTCACACCCCACAAGCGGAGACCCAGCACAAATTGACCGAGTTTGTCAGCCAGATATCCCGCGTGCAAAAGTCCCCCAAAGCGAACAGGATATGCATTGAAAATGGTAGTTACAGCGCGGAATTCGATACAGTCACCGGCTACCAAAATAACGCCCAAAAAATTATGGCGAATCTCAAAAAAGAGCGATTTTTGGGCCAAAAATGGTGCAAAATTAGGGCGGAAAGGGGAAGCAACAATCCGAAGAGGTGTGCGAAGTTGACCCGCGCAATGAAAACTGACATTCAAACCGAAAAGACAGGCCCCTGTTTGGGTAATGTTGATAATTGGTTCCGAAAGCGACAGCCAAAAATGCCGCGTTATAAAATCTAGCCAATTTTCACACCCCACAAGCGCACACCCAGCACAAATTGCCCGAGTTTGTCAGCCAGATATCCCGCGTGCAAAAGTCCCCCAAAGCGAACAGGATATGCATTGAAATGGTAGTTACAGCGCGGAATTCGATACAGTCACTGGTTACCAAAATAACGCCCAAAAATTATGGCGAATCTCAGAAATGAGCGATTTTTTGGCCAAAAATGGACAAAAATGAAGAAAAATGAGCAAATTAGACGGGCAAGAATGGGTGTAAATTCGACTTTCCGCGCCCAAACTGACATTCAAGCTGAAAAGACAGGGTGTTTTTTTGGTCGGTTTGCTATTTTTGGACGCCGCCGAGCGTTGAAAAAGACACGATATTCAAAATCTAGAAACCGCCCTCGGGCGCCCAAAAGGGGTCCAAGGGGGGTGTCGAGGCGACCCTCCCGGAATTTTGGGGTCCGCAAAAGGTGTCCAAATTTGATGGCCGGATATCCCGCGTAAAAAGGTCCCCCGTTGCAAACAAAATATGGAATTAAATTGTAATTGCGCTCTAGAATTCAATATCGTCACTGGTTACCAAAATAAAAGGCAAAAATTATGGCGAATCTCAGAAATGAGCGATTTTTTGACCCAATTTTTAATTAAAAAAATGGTCAAAAATCACCAAAAATCGGTTAAAAGGATTAAAAAATGATGTCACGATTCAAAACTGACATTCAAACTGAAAAGACAGGGCCCTGTTTGGGTAATTCTGACATTCTTCTCGCAAAACTAAAAATGAAAACGGCACAATATCCAAAATCTAGCATCTGCCTGTAGGGGTCCAAAGAGCGGTCGCGGAGCGGCCGCGGAGCGCCCGAAAACGGCCCAAAACGCCAATCAACGGCCAAACCAACCGCCATTTTGGAAACTAATTGTTAAAACACGCCTAAAAACCTTGGTACACGCAAAATGCAGCAATCAGCACGCGATTTGACCTCAGGACACGCGAGAACGGGCAAGTGTACCAAAAAAAAAAACGGGGAAAACCGGGTATGACCTACCCCCTTCGGCCCCCAGGCGAATATGGATGGACCCTGCCGTTCTTTGTCCAAAATTGTCTCCAAGGTGCGGAACGCGCCGAAAATTGAGACTAAATGCAAATCGAGTGTGCAAAATTGAATTTTTGAGGCAAAAAACACTAATCCTGTACCCCCGCTTTGAAAATGAAAGTTCAAAAGGCAAAGAACTCGCCCGGGAACGCCTCGCGGACTCGTTCCGAAAAAATCGGACCATACGGCGATATATGGATCATGGCGTAAAACAGGTCCTCGGAATGAAATCCGTAACACAAATAAAATGCGACAACACCGCCGGAATCAAATCTGACACTCAGTTTTAAAAATGACAATCGAAATCTCATCGAAAAAAAAATTCTAGGTGACAACTTTTTGAAAAATTGATTGCGTGCTTGAATTTTTGTGTCTGAAATTGCAAAATACGTTTCACCTGTAGTACCGAACCTGTGACTTTCGCGCGAATTCATTCGAAAAAAAGTGGCTAAGCAGGTTTTTTCGCGCGAAAAGTGCTGTCTTCGGGAACCGAACACCTAACTGTGTCGCGACGCAGTGTGATGGAAAAGTGGCTAAGCAGGTTTCTCATTTTTTTTTTTAAATAGTTTTGACATTGGGAACTGAACCTGTACGAGTTGCGACTTTAATATGCTGCTTACCAATCCTGCGATTTGCACCACCGAATGCTGAGTAGGATAAAACGTTTCTTTTTAGGAATTGAACAACCACCTTCTTGGAAAGTGTTGTGAGCGAAAAGTGGTTAGCGGGCCTCGAAGCGACCACCGAAAAAATGCGTGGAGCAGAAGTCGAACCAAGGTACACGCATGCGCCAAAAACATTGAAACGTTTTCCGCGACGTGCCCAGAGTTAAATAATGAATTTCTGAGAAAATGCTTTTTTGGAGAATTGAACATGCATAAGTGTTAATTTTGTGTGGGTGCGTACCGTTTTTCTTCAATTTTCGCAATTCGTTTTTTTAACAGCCTCTTCCCCAGATGTCATTATGAGCACTTGACTTTGCGAATATCGAAAATTACTGAAAAAATCAATGATTTCATTTCGGTCGTGCTTAGGCGGCTTGGTTTTTTAAAAACGTCCGCAAAACGACAGTGTGGCGAAAAATCACGGGAGTGACGGAAACGAGACTGAATCAAAAAAAAAAACATGCTGGAAACTGTGTTAGAATTTTTTCTGTGCCCAGTGCGTTTTCAACTGTGAGGGTCTTTTTGGGGAATTTGGGCGTGAGGAGTTGAACCGCTTAGTTTCGCGGAGCAAAGTGGAGAGAAGGATGCTGATGGTCAGATATCGGTTCGCCTTTTCTTCCCGAAGCTGAATAGTGTTTTTCGCTTATGGGCGCTGTCATTTTACTTTTCATTATATTTATTCGGTTGGGGGGCCGGGCGGGGTTGGGGGGGGAGGGTTAGGGTTTCGTGACGTTCGCGCTTGGGTTGCTGAAGAAAACTTTTTCCTCTGAGCAGTGTGCTTCATGATTCATTCTGTCAGCTGTCTGCGCGTGTTTGGGGGGGGTGAGGGTTAGGGTTTCGTTACAGTCCCCTCGCTCCATTTGAATGCGCGCGCCTGTCCACAGCCTCGGCCCCGTCACTCAACCACACCCTTCCCTAACCCTAACCCAGTTTGCTTCATTATCGCTGTTTAGCTCTTCTATGCTCAACGCCTCTCCTGTTTATGCTTTTAAATTTCACTCTCTTAGTTTTACTTACAGTTTGATCCTGTATTCGACTGTTTGGCACAGTCTTTATTGACTAGCGACTGAAGCGTCCTGCGAGTGTCCCAACCCTGCTGTACATGAGCGTCGGTTTTTTTGTGTTTTTTTTATATTTCCCAAAGGCTAAAAAAACAAAAAAACAAACATATCGCCTTCCCCGTTTTTCGCCAAGAATTTGAAATTGGTGAGCAGTTTGAGCAGCACACCGCTCATCTCCCGTTACCTCACGCACAAAAAAGATGTGCACCGCGAGCTTCCTTTATAATTATCGCTTGAGCGAATGAAAGGACTTTCAATAAATATTAACCATGTACGAGTACCTTTTTACAACTGAACAGAGCCCTAGAAAAGGAAACACGGAGCTCACGGCAGCAAGCCTGCGAACGCGGACTTCGAAAAAGTAACAAGTTAATGAAAGTGGTTACGGAAAAAGCAGTGCTTCCGTGAAAAAAACACAACTTTTCTTATCGCATACACCACTTTACACTTGGCTTCAAAGGAATCACGCAATACACAACGCCATTTCGAAGCATCGTCCTTCAAAGATGACGCGCTACTTGGCAGAAATGTCTCGGAAAGACGGGCACGAATGTAACGCTGGCAACGTCTCGTCAAATAAGGAATATGTGCAAGGGAACTGGGTCCGAAAAAGGATGACCAAGACGCCATGAAATGAGGCCCCAACTTTACATGGAGAAAAGGGAGACACGCAGCCAGGCCACGCAAACAAGTCAAGGCCCAGCGGTGCAGTCCTGCGCCATCATGCCGAGCACTTCGCAACAGCACATGCACAAGGAATATAGCCATTGAAAAAGTCGCGGAGAGACCGATTCTCAGAATCAGCAGCGAGATTGGAGCACTAATCTAATTTAATCAGTGTGTCGTTAACAAAAGGACAAAACAAAAGACGGCATGAACACACTGTTTAAGTGAATGGGACACCAACCCTATTGGACTCCGAATGCCGCCCAACAGAATTTGACAAAACACCGTGCCGAGAATGTGCGTCGTAAAGAAAACGGATCATAGGAGGCATGGGGAACTGAGGGTTTCAAGAAAGCAACTCGCACAGTGCATGAAACGCTAGCATGCCAGGCGATGATTTGGGACATCCGGTGCTTTCAATAAATCACACGGAGGGCGTCCCTCCTGCAGCATTGCATTCCACAGCGAAGCTATAGCAAGCAGAGTGCGAACTATGTAAATAAATACAAAAAAGCGCAGCTCAAATGCCAGGAGACCCACGGACGACAAGGTTTGTTTCAACACCTTGCAATCAAACGCGGTACCTTGGTAACGCCAAACAAGACATGAAAGCATCAGACAGGACGACACGCAGCACGGAGAACGGAACGGTTTGAAACGAGCTTCGGAAACTCGCGAGTTGAAAATAAATCTGCATGCTGAACCTCAGATAATGCAAAACATAACAATGGGAAGAGCAGGATTTAAACGTAAATGCAGGGCACTTGGACGTGAAAAGCACAAATTGTCGCGCAACGTCACACCAATGTAAAGCAGAGTCTTTTACTAGTCGGTTATCACGGCGCACGTCGTTCATGGATATGGTTCGCACCACACCAGCGCGCGTCAAGAAGCAGAAAAGCTTTTCGAAATGAGAAAGGACTTAAGGATGGCGCACATGCAAAGAGACAAAGTAAACGGGGCCACAGTTTTCGTATCGCTGGCACATCGGCGGAACATAGCGGAACGTACAGGGTCTAAATAAGATATTGCTTACAAGCAACATGTCGTGCCGCCCGAAAGCTTTGGGTTTCAGAGACAAAGCAGCACGCGCTGCGATGCACACGGCTATTCAGCGAGCTGCCTCGCTATCGCGCCCCTCTCAATTAAAGCGATGGCGTCTGTAACAAAAAAACTGGCGCCCGCCTAATAGCCGGCGAAATGCACAAACGCGCACACCCACAAGGCGTGTGGAAAGTTACAAGACGGACTTTCACCCCGCAAATGACATGCGCCCACGTCTCCTGCGTGTCAAGTGCTTAGCAAGCGCTCAAAAATTCGCGTCCTTTGTGGCACCATTCCCACGAAAAGTCTGTTACATCACCACTGGTAACGCCCACAGTCATTCAGCTGGCAAAGATTTATCTGGAAGCTGCGGCTGCCCATCGCCTCTCCAAGCACCCAAAAAAAAAAAAAAAACTTTCAACCAAAACCACGCCCTCATGCGATTGTCAATACGATTATTGCTATACCTTGCGAACATGTGCGCAGACACCTGCCCTGTCGCAGTAGACGGAAATACACAGCTCCTATAAGCTTGAATGCCCACGACCTTCTGAACTAACACGCAACCATTAATTACGATGCACCAATGAAAATCACGTTTTCCAGTTCGAAAAAGCGAAGAAAGACTAGAAATGGGTGGAAACAGTCTATTTAACGCTTTGCATCAAAAGAGTTTCTTCAATGACGTCAAGGACGTGAATTGGTATAGTTTTCACCAACTGCCTCAATACGACGTTGCACACAAACACCACTACAACAAAAAGATTTACAGGAGGGAGACCAATAGCTCGAGGATTATGTTTAACATCAATTAATGCACTAAAGGTTAAACGCTCGAAAACTGCTGCTTGAACGACGGGCACAGGCATGGCAGCGATATTCTTAGCTAAAGGAGGGTAAATATATTGGCAAAGATATGTCACTGCCTCTCGCTACTCGGAATGCGCCCACTACCGGCACGCCTGGCACGTGCTCCAAGCCTCTCGCTGTTGCAAGTACCCACATTAACTGAGAAATAAACAAACAAGTCTTAGGGATCATTTGCCCTAACGCCACAATAAAAATAGGTTCATGTGCACACCACTTTTGCGCTACGACTTATTCCTCTGGAAGCGAGAGCGCTTTTCGATAAACAAACGCGAGCAGTGGCAGTGATAGTGCCGAATGCTCTTAATTATCACGTTTCGTTTTGTATGTTCAACACACGTCACCTTGAGTCAAGACAGACGATAAGCACTTGAGCAGAGCGTCGTCCACTTTTACAGCGTACTGGTCCACTTCCGTTTCCCAAAAGATTTGCTCGCGTCATGCGCAATCTTTCTCGCTTTGCGTTGTTCGTCGGTCTCGTTATCTTTTCTCTCAACTTCCGTGACTTTGCACTGCTGGCGCTTATCAAACAGTTTCGTGTCGTGGTCCTGCACGTACACGATTTCCCACCGCATGTTTTTGGAGAAATCATCCCAGTCTTCGAACGCATCTTTCAGCTTTTTCTTTAAATTGAGCAGCGCACCCGTCGTGATGCGGTGCCTGCGTTGCTTCGTTGCATTCAGCAGGTCAATGGTCTTTGCTTATGGCCCACGTCGCGGCAGCTAGAGGTTTGCACGACTTTTCCGCCTGGCGTGCAGTGTCCTCGACAAAAAAGAGACCGTGTACCACAGGATAATTGGGAACAGCCCGTTTGTACAACACCGAACACTCGCACCTACCAATGTAGCCATTCCCAGCCGTTGGCAGCCACTCGCTCCACTGTAGTCGAAGCTTGCTCTCGTTTAATTCAGCAAGCGCGCTCTTCTTACTGTCCCACGGACCGCGCCCCAGATACTTGAGCTTACGAACAAGGACTATTGTCGCGTCACCGTGCAAGAAGGCCTCACGCGTACGATGCACCAATGTATCGTGGTCCGGTATGGGTCGTTTTATAGAATCCGCCGCCTTACTCAGCCTGACAGTGGCAACATTCCAAATATCATCTCTTATACTGTCACTCAGAGAAGCCCTGACATCGCGTCCTCGGTCTGCCCAATGCCGGAGAGTTGATATTCCTTTCCTCTCCAAGAAGGGAACGACCATGTAAAAAAGTTCGTACGCCGTACACTCCAAAGTTTGTACAAGTTCCGCTACCTGCTCCTTGTCTGGAATGTACTTCTGCGGTGCCAAAACAAAAAAGCTCATATAAACATCCTCAGTCGAAACGAAACCCCCTCCAACTGTCCTCAAAAAGGCACTCAGTTTCACATTCTCGGGGGTGAATCGCCACGCAATAAAACAGCTTCCACATCGCTGTAGAGCGTCACACCCGCACACATCACTCACAGAGTCTCTCGCCTATTGCGAGGTCACTTATCGCCGCGCCACCCCAACAACCCCCCCGATGCCCACGCTCTCCCCCCACACACGCCTCTAATGCACAGGCTTCTCGCTGTGGCTTTCACTGTCCCGCGCCCACTCCGCTTCGCCTCGCACGGCGGTCCCTCTGCGCCCACTCTTTCCCAAGCAACCACACCTGGCACAAACATGCGCCTGTTCGTGCCGACCCTCGCACTCCCGTTTTACGTCCACGTGTTCGCTTGTTCGCTGGTGCGTCGGGCGTAGTCCGGTACCATTGCCTCTCCGCCTCTCATGCTGCTTTCCGGCCACTTTGTCCCTCCTTGTCAAGCACGTTGCTACCATTCGCGTGCACGCCAACGTGCCCGCACCTCGCTTACCAACATGCTCCCTTCCCCATGCCTGTTGTCTCACGCCACAGACCGAGTCCTCTCACACGCGCATAGTCCGCATTTCTTTCGACTCCCGCTCTGTGGAACTACGCTTTATCGCTCGTCCTCTGTCAGTCGCCTCTTCCACGCAGCCGCCCCACGCCTCGTTCGCTGCCGCGGTTTGGTCGCGCGCCGCCCGCTTTTCAGTCTGTCTCCTCTGCCGTCCACGCGACGGCGCCTATCCCCCGCGCCGTCCAGAGCGAGCGCCCGAAGGCCTTCGCGCGACATTGTGTTCGCACAGCATCGCAACTGTTCACTCCGGCGGTTCGGCGAATTGTCTGCTTCCTGTTTCTTTTCTGCGGGCCGACTGCTCATCTTTTGGTCCGGCCCTCGCGCGTCGCGTGGCCCGTCCTTTGCCCCGCTAGTGTGCCTCAAGCATCCCCTCACTTTCTGCGTTCCGTCTCGGCACATTGCGACCCTCGCACGCCGTGCCTCCATCGCCGCGCGCGGCGCCCCACCTTTCACCGGTTCTCTTCGTGCCTCCCCGAGGCCGCCAATGCCGTTCGGCCGTCACGCAAACACCCGCCATCGCTGCCCGGCCTCGCGCTGTGTTGCTCGCGAAATGCCGTTGCCGACCCTTTCGGCCGCCTTGCAGGTTGTCATTCCACCTTCGGCGTCTGTAGCGTGTCTTGGTCGCATGCGTGCCCACCTTTTGTCAGGCCTCGCACACATTCGCGTCAGTGCTATTTCCCTGTCCCTCGTGTTTTCTTTTTCGCGAACACCCCTGTGCAGTGCCTTCAATTTGTTCGCTTTCATTCCAGTCCAAGCCAGTGCCCGTCCGCCTGCTCACCTCGCGTGCGCTTTTCCCAGCCGCGGCGGTTGCCTCCCCGCCCCCTGACCTTGTTCCGATTTGTTCCTCGGTCCGACCATGTCCAGCGACCTTTTCAGCCTCCCGGCTTCCTCGCTGCCGTCCCGGCGCGCGCCCTCGTCGGCCAGTGCTTTCCCATGTCTTTGCCGTGTGCCCATGCCTTGTCTTGGGCGACGGGCTGCGCACGCCACGCCCGGTAGCCGCTTTCCCGTGGCTGATGCATGGTGTCCGTGGCGCTTCCTGTCTGCTGCGGGCTTTCACCGCGCCCCGCGGTAGGCTCTTCATTTTTGCCGGTCCCACCAAACCAACCTCACTGTTGCGGCCTCGTGCCCTCCGTTCCGTTCACTCTTTCGCGCGCGCATGTGTCGCTCCGCGCCTGCTTCCCGCGAACACACGTGCGAAAGACCCAGACTGCTCTGCGCGCGTCGCTCGCCGCGCTGCCAAAAAAAGCCGCACACGACCTCAACTACAAGTTCCTGGCACGCCAAAACGTCCGGCGCTGTCGGGAGCAGACAGGCAAAGCTCCCACCCTTCGTTTTGCCTGCGCCGCATCCCCTTCCCTCCGCGAGCTGTGTGCCTGCCCGCCGCCGCGCAAAGCACACTTGCGTGATTTCGGCGCCCACTCGTTCCATCCCAGCCGTGTCGCAGAGAGCTGTGGCTGCTGGCGTGGCGCAACCCAGTGCACGCCATGGCAGAAGCCGATTCCCGCCCGCGCGCAGGCACCGACAGAGAGACAAGCAACCGTCCGCTGACACACGCCCGACCTTGGTTGTGAAAAACACAGATTGGTTTCGCCACTGGCAGCGGCGCCGGAAAACAAAAAGCCGACCGCCGCGCCACCTTTTTGCCTTTGCTCGTCCCTCCCGCCTCGCGCCATCTTGCAGTGTCCGTTCTTCCGGTTTGCATGTCGCACAGCACAGCTCGCCGTCATTTGACCTCCAACTCGCGCCTGGCACTTTGCGTTTTCGCCTCTGGTTGGGCGGCTTCTCTTCGTGGCTCTGCTTCCCCGCGTTTCCAAGTGTCTTGTCTCGTGGTCTGTCCGCAGTCTTTGGTCTGACAAGCTGTTTACGGCGTCCGTTGCAACGCCACTGCTTTATGTGCCTGTTTCCTGGCAGTCCCGTTTCTCTCGGAGCCACGTCTGTCAATTTTTTCGTCCCTCTGCCATTGCATGTCTGCATGCGAAAACGAAATCGTCGCTGAGCCAGGCATTATGCCGAAGTGTGTGCTAGCCGACGGCGGCGGGCTTTCCGATTCTGTCTTCGTCTGTGCACCGCTTTGGCCGTTTTCCCGTTTTGTCGGCAAAGTCGCGTCTCCCTCAATTTGTTTTTCTGCCGGCCGTGCCACCCTCTTCGCTATTACTGTTTTCCTTCCTTCCATGCAGGGCGCGCGCACAGCTTTTATGCGTCGCGCCTTCCACACTCTGCCTTTTAGACGTCCGTGCCTTTCTCGCGCCGTGTCTCCCTTTATTTCCTCCTCTTTGGCAATTCACGACAAAAACCACGCTTCGCTGTGTGCACGTATCGCCGCTTCTGCGCGCTGGGCGCCATGCCGCGTTTCCCCCTTCTTGACAGGTCTTCGCCACGTGTCTCCCTCTGCGCCCCCCAAAAGGTTTCGCGATAACGCGTTCAATTTTTCCTCGTCCGCACCTTTGCTGCTCGCGTTCTTGGCCGCGAGTGTGCGTTCATCTTGCTTCGGTCCAAGCGTTCCCGCGGCGCGTGTTGGGCAGCATGTTGGGCGCGATTCGCCCTCGTAACTTTGCGCGCCCCCTTCTGTCTCCACTTTCTGTTCCGTTCCATTTTCCGTGCTCCACCTTCCTTCACTCTGTATGCGCTGTTCTTGTCTGCTCCGCGTTCGCAGAGTGTTTCCGCAAGCCTGCGGCCGTATGTCTGCGCGGCATGTCCGGCCGTTGCATGCGCGCTGCGTGCTTTTTATTCTGCCATGCGCGTCCTGTAGCTTGGCGGCCCTGCCGACGCCGTGCTTTGTTTTGTTTAGCGTCGCTACTTCGTCAAGCCTTGTCGCGGCAGGTACGCACTTTCCCGTGCCCCGCGCGTCCCCACCACTGTGTGCAAGTCGTCGTCGGCGCCATGCTCGCGCGCCGCGTCTTACGCCGCTTTTCCGGCTGTGGCGCGCTGGGCGTTTGCTGCGCAACTGGTTTTCGGTTCGCCTTTCCCCTCACAGGCGCGCACGCCGAGTGCATCGTGCGCCACGCGCCGTTGTTGGTGTGATGCTTTTCTGCCCCTTTTGCTCGCGGATGCACGCCGTGGCCGAGCGCGGCTGACCTGGATGCGAAAAGCAGGCGCAGAGAAATGCGGGCTGTGTCATCGCTACAGGCCAGTGCGCTTTTCACCTCTGCGTCACCACCGCCGCTGCATTCACGTCTTCCACTGGTCGCGTTGCGCCGGTCTCAGCGGCCTCCTTGCCACACGCCCTGGCTGACGACAGGTGCCATTGTCGTTGCATGTGCGTCCAATCCCGCTGCATGTACCCTTTCGTGCCCGCCTGTCCTGTTGACGCTGTGTTGACGCGCTGTGTTGTTCTGTCCTCCTTGGTGCGGTTTACCTTGGCTGCCCTATTTTTTGTGCTGTCTTTCTGTCCCCGTGTACTGCGGCTCCTCTGTTGTGTTTGTTCTCTTGACCTCTTTGCACGGTGTTCTGTTCGTCTTGACCTGTTTCCTGGTGGTTGTGTCTCCTTTTTCTGAGCCTGCTTTGCCTTCACTGGCCGTTTTTATCTGTTGCTCCGCGTTCGTCTCCACCTCTGTGTGCCCCTTTTTTTGTGTGTGTTCGTACCGCAGTTGGTCTTCGTGAGCGCAGTCTCTAGTCTGCTGGCGTGTTTTCCTGTGTGACTGCGTTCGCCGAACTTTTTTTGCTTTCCTTGTTTTGTTCTCTTTTCCGTCTGTTATTCCTTCCCCTGTGTTTTGTTGCTTCCTCTGTCTTGTGTGTTCAACCCTTTTCCTCTGCGTCACTTCGGCTTCGTGTTGGTGTTTTTCCCTCCTCGTTTTTTTGTTGGCCCCACTTCGCTGAAGTTCCTTTCATGCAGCTCTTGCTTGTTGTTTCTTGTCCTTGCTGCCAGTGTCCCTGTCCTGCTGGTTGTCGGCTGCGATGCAAAAGGCGCTAATTCTCCTCCTGCTTTTTTCGTTGTTGTTCTTTTCGTTCTTTTTCGGTCTTTGTCATCTTGTTTGTTTTCTTCCTGTTGTGCCTAGTCACTTTCCTTGGGCTGCGGCGCGCGTGTGTCTTGGTCTGCGTTGTGTGCTTGTGCGGTGTCTCTTTTGTTTTTGCGTTTTGTCTGTCTTCTGTGTCCTAGGTCCTCCGCCTTCTTTGGCTGCCTGGGTTTTGGTGTTTGCGCTATTGTGTTGTTTTATGTCTTTCCGGCGCTGGCACCTGTGGCGTGTTGGTTCCTTGCAAGCCTACTGGCCTTCATGCGTCTCGCGCGCCAGCTTTTCGGTGTCTGCTGAGAGTGTTTTTATTTTCCCTGTACTTTCTTACCTTTTCCGTTTCCCTTCTTTTCTTTTTCTTTCTCTTGTCCGTGGTCCTGTGCGTTTTATTGTCCGTGGTCGCCTCGTTCTTGTTGGGGCGCACCTCGGCCTTTTTGTTTGTGTTCGTCTTTGCGTTTGTTTGTGACGTTTGTGTCTTTATCACCGCTTCTTCTGCCTGTTTCGGTGCGTGTTGTTGTGTTTGCCTGTCTTCCTTTGTGCGTTCCTTGCTTTTGTGGTGTGTTTTCCAGGTGCTCCGCGTTCTGTTGTCGCCCTTTGTGCATGCGCCCTTTTTTGGTCGCTCCCGCGTGTGTCCTTAGTTTCGCATTGCTGTCTTTCTTTTTGTCTGTCCTCGTTTTGTCGTCATGTGTGTGTGTGCCTTTCGCTTGTCGTGTTCGCGGTGTGCTGGTTCTGGCGTCTTTCTTGTCACCCAGTGTCTTCCGCGTTTTCCGTGTTCGGCGAGGCTTCCGCGTTGTTTTCTTTGTCCCTACTGCCGTTTTTCCTCGGTTGGTCCTTGCGTCTTTGTTGCGTTTGTGCTGCGTGCTTCCCATCCGTGTCTCTCTTGCTTGCGGTTCTGTCTGGTTCTTTTTCTGTTGTTCGCGTGTGTTGTCCCAAGTCGTGTTGCTATTTTCTTTTTTTTTCCGCGTGCGTTCTCTGTTTTTTGTTTTGCCTTCTTGTGGCTGGTCCTTTTCGCGTCCGCGCCTTGTCCTTTGCGCGTGTGTTTCCTGCGTGCTTCCGTGCTTCTGTCTTTCACAAGTTCTTTTCTTTCTGTCAGTCCTTGTGCGTGTTTTGTGCGTGTGGGTGTTGTCCTTGCAGTCTTCTGCGCGTCTGTCGGTGCGCGTGCGCCTCTCGGCGCTTTGTTTGTCCGCAGCGTTGTCCGTGGTGTTGTGTTTTTTTCGCGCGTCGTGTTTTTCGCGCGGCAGTGGTGTGTCAAGGCGCGGGCGCAGTGTGCTTTGCTTTCGCTCGCCTCGCGCGACCGTGCACGCTGCTGCCTGTCGCACGGTTCGTGTTTTTTTCCCTTTTACCACGCGCATGTAATGCTGAAGTCGCGTTTGCGTTTCTGGCCGAGCTTGTGGCCTATAGTTTCGCGCTGCACTTGCTTGTCTTTGTGGCCTTGTGCCTTTCGTTGCTTTGGGATCCCTTGTGACTTTGTTGGGTTTGCTGTGTGCTGTCTGTGTTTGCGTGTTTTTTCGGCTCTTTTTGTGTTCCTTTCTGGCTTCTTCGCGGGCCTTTGCGTGGCGCGTTGTGTTTCCGTCCGCTCGCTTCTTGACTTGTTTGTTCGCGCCCCGTCCATGCTGGCAGTTCGTCCTGTTGTGGCGTGCTGCTTTCATGTAAGCTCGTATGCATGTTCTTTGCTTTGCGTCCCTTTTCAACTGCGAGACTTTGTGTTCAAAGCGGCGCGTCGCTTTTCGCAGGTGCGTGCGTTGTTTGTGGAAGTGTGCGCTGCGTATGCGCTGTGTGCGCGGTCGGTGTGCGCTCGTTGTGCGCGGTCGGTGTGCTGCGGCGCGCGCCGCTCGAATCGTTTTGCATGTGCCCTTCTTTTTCCGTGCGAAGTGCCTTGTTGTATGTTTGTTTGCTGGCGCGCGTGTCTCTTTCCTTCCACTGCGTTGCGTGCACCTTCCTGCGGTGCGCATCGCGACTGGGTGCCGCTGCGCTGCGCACCTTCTGTGCCGCGCTTGCTCGCGCCATGCGCACGCCGGCGCTGTCTGCTCTTTCTGTGTCTTCTGGTTCGTGCGTTTTGGCCTTGTTTCTGAGACGCCTGCGGCGATGCCGTGTTTTGCGTGTTCTTGTTTCAGCGTGGCTGCGAAGTGCCATGCCTGTGTGCTCACGACCGACAAGAACAAGGCGTGTCTTTGCGTTTGTCTTCTTCTTCGCGCTTATGTTCTCCGCCTGGCCTGTGTGCTGTCGGGTTTCGTTTGTCATCCTTTCTTTCCCTTTCCTTTCGAGTTGTGTTCTATGCGTTGTTTTTGGCTCGGTGTGTTGTGCCTGTTTTTTCCGTGTTTCCCTCTTTGCGCGTGTCCCTTGCTTTGCGACTAAGACCCTCTGGTCGGTTTCCTCGTGCTCGGTTGAGGTCCGCTTCACGTTTCCGTCGCGCATGCACGCGTGCGTGTTTCCCTAGACAGGTCGCACGGCGGTCAGCTGCGCCACGCATGCGGCTGCCGCCCAAAATGCCGTGCGCGCTGTTGCTGTGTTCGCGCACGTTTTTGTGTCTTCGTCCCAGTTCGGGTGTGTTCTGTCACATTCGCGTTTACTGTCCGTCTGGCTGCTTTGTTCCCCCGTAGTCTCGGTCCTTGTCGTTTGTTTTCATTTTGTGCGTTCCCTGTGTTGCGGCTTGCTTGGTGGCTGGTCGCTGTGTCTTTTCCTTTGGTGTCTCGCGAAGTCGTTGCGCCGCTTTGCCTGAGTGTTTCCAAGTGTTGTCGCCATCGCTTGTCTGTGTCGGCGGCGCGTTGCGCCTCTTCGCTGAGCGAGTGGAGCTTGCTTTCCAGTTGGGCGGCCTCTCGATGCGTGCGGCGATCTCACTGCAGTGGGTGCCCAGCCGGGCAGGCCGCCTGTTTTTTCCGCGGTTGCTTTTGCGTAGCAGACGCATGCTTCCTGTTGGTTGCTTGTGGCGTCGCAGCCTTGATTGCCAGCTTGGCCGAGGTAGTATGTGTTTGTAGGGTTGTCAGTGGCTGCTTTGTCTGGCTTGAGTCGTGTGCGCAGTGTTGCTAGCGCGGCGATCATGACCGTGCTGATGTCCTCGGCGTTTGTTTCGTTTCTCCTTTGCCGCGGGCTTCGCAGATGCCTTGGTGATCGGCCAGTTGTTGGTCTCAATCTGCGTTGGATTCGCACCACTGCCGCTTGCCTTCATGCCGTGCCAGCCTCCTTTATCGGTGACTTCGGCCCCTTGTAGGCGCAGGCGCAAACGCCGTCACTGCTTTTCCCGCAGCCTGTGCTGCCACTGCCCAAAAGGTTGCAGAGCCACATCATGTCATTTGCCAGTGCCACGATTTCATCACCGCGTGTCATTGCAAACCCCTTGTTCCCACTGCTTCCAGTGCTCGGCGCCATCGCTTTTGCCAGGCCGTCAATCGTTTCCGCTGCTGCGGCGTCCTTCTTGCCGAAAAGAAGCTGTTCCACCAGTGCCTTTAGCTCCTCTGCAATCCGTTCGTCCTGTTTTCTACTGCTTGCGTTGCCGAAGTGAATGCCGACATGTTGGTGCCCGCCGCCTCCCACTCCTGCGCTGCCGCGCGCAGCTTGTTAGCCTCTTCCGTAACTCGTGCCTTCAGTCCCTCTGCCTCTGCCTTCGCGCCGGCCGCGCTGAGCATCACCTCGCAAAGTGCGTTGAAGTCCTCGCGCGTTTCCCCACCCTCGGCGTTGTCGCCTGCGCCACTGTTGCAGCCAAGAAAGACAAAAGGCACGCAAGAGCTGCAAGCCTCATTGTCGCCTGTTGCCCTTCTTCTCCCTTCCCTTTCCCCTATCTCACTACTTAATGCGCTCGTTTCACCACCCTTCCCTCACTGGACCAATTCTCCGCCTCTTTTTCTCAGTTCCCCTCTCCTCCATCCTTCGCGGTACCGCAATCCCCCCAAGCACACCTCGTCTCGCCACTGTGCCAGTCCGTCCCCCAAGCTACGGTCCACACAAATGACCAAAACAAAACTTTCGACCAGCGCTCTGACTTGCATTTTGCGCGTCGCACGCCGGTTCTCCTCGCGTCCCACGCGCCGCCAAGCTGTCCTTCCCTGTTCTGCCTTGCCGCGCCCCCTGTCCCTTGCGTCCTTGCTTCCCCCCGTCTCTGCCTGCGCCACTCTCCTCTTATACTTCCCTGGCCATGCATTGTCCTTGCGTCACGTTGCGCTCGCACCTCTCCCTTTTTCTTGCAAACTATGCTGCAGCCTCGGCCTCGCTCTTCCTCCTCTGCTTTCACTGTCTTCTGGTGCCTCTCGCCCCGCGTCGGAATTCTGTCCTGCGTTTGTGTCGCTCAAAGCTGCGTCGCCGTCAAGCCCCTACGCAGTCCCGCTCAAGCACACTCGTCCATCCATCAAAGCGTGCGTCTCCTTGCGCGCCATTCCCGCCTCGTTCCTGGCGTCCTGTCCTGCCGTCTTTTCCCCCTGTGCTCCCGTGTCGGGTGCGCATTTCTGCTTTGTGCCTTTGCCGCCCTTCGCCCGCTGCAATTCAGTCCTTCTCTGCACCGCTGTCTCTCGCTGCTTTCCGACGCCTCTCCGTTTCAGGCGATCCCTTGCTCAGCTCGTCTGAAAGGTGCGATGTCCCTGCGCTTTACTTTGTTGTGTGCCCTCTGTCCACGGACCTCGCTTCCGCTTCTCCTGACGTCCTTGCGAAGACAAAGCTCAACCTCACTTGCTCTCCCACCGACATCCGTGCCTGCGCCTGGCTTCATCGGTTCCAACGACACGGCGCTCCCTCTTCCACACCCGCACACATCACTCACAGAGTCTCTCGCCTATTGTGAGGTCACTTATCGCCGCGCCACCCCAACAACCCCCCGATGCCCACGCTCTCCCCCACACACGCCCTCTAATGCACAGGCTTGTCTTTGCGTCTTCCACTGTCCCGCACCCACTCCGCTTCTGCCTCGCACGGCGGTCCCTCTGCGCCCACTCTTTCCCAAGCAACCACACCTGGCACAAACATGCGCCTGTTCGCTGCCGACCCTCTCACTCCCGTTGTACGTCCCCGTGTTCGCTTGTTCGCTGGTGCGTCGGGCGTAGTCCGGTACCATTGCCTCTTCGCCTCTCATGCTGCTTCCCGCCCACCTTGTCCCTCCGCGCCAAGCACGCTGCTACCATTCGCGTGCACGCCAACGCGTCCGCACCTCGCGTGCCAACATGCGCCCTTCCCCATACCAGTGCTCTCCACGCCACAGATCAGGTCCTCTCACACGCGCATAGTCCGCAACTCTTTCGACTCCCGCTCTGTGGAACTACGGTCTATCGCTCGTCCTCTGTCAGTCGCCTCTTCCACGCAGCCGCCCCACGCCTCGTTCGCTGCCGCGGTTTGGTGCGTGCGCCCGCTGTTCACTCTGTTTCCTCTGCCGTCCACGCGACGGCGCCTATCCCCCGCGTCGTCCAGAGCGAGCGCCCGAAGGCCTTCGCGCGACATTGTGTCCGCACAGCCTTGCAACTGTTCACTCCGGCGGTTCGGCGAATTGTCTGTTTCCTGTTTCTTCTCTGCGGGCCGACTGCTCATCTTATGCTCCGGCCCTCGCGCGTCGCGTGGCCCGTCCTTTGCCCTCGCTAGTGTGCCTCAAGCATCCCCTCACTTTCTGCGTTCCGTCTCGGCACATTGCGACCCTCGCACGCCGTGCCTCCATCGCCGCGCGCGGCGCCCCACCTTTCACCGGTTCTCTTCGTGCCTCCCCGAGGCCGCCAATGCCGTTCGGCCGTCACGCAAACACCCGCCATCGCTGCCCGGCCTCGCGCCGTGTTGCTCGCGAAATGCCGTTGCCGACCCTTTCGGCCGCCTTGCAGGTTGTCATTTCACCTTCGGCGTCTGTAGCGTGTCTTGGTCGCATGCGTGCCCACCTTTTGTCAGGCCTCGCACACATTCGCGTCAGTGCTATTTCCCTGTCCCTCGTGTTTTCTTTTTCGCGAACACCCCTGTGCAGTGCCTTCAATTTGTTCGCTTTCATTCCAGTCCAAGCCAGTGCCCGTCCGCCTGCTCACCTCGCGTGCGCTTTTCCCAGCCGCGGCGGTTGCCTCCCCGCACCCTGACCTTGTTCCGATTTGTTCCTCGGTCCGACCATGTCCAGCGACCTTTTCAGCCTCCCGGTCTTCCTCGCTGCCGTCCCGGCGCGCGCCCTCGTCGGCCAGTGCTTGTCCCATGTCTTTGCCGTGTGCCCATGCCTGTCTTGGGCGACGGGCTGCGCACGCCACGCCCTGTAGCCGCTTTCCCGTGGCTGATGCATGGTGTCCGTGGCGCTTCCTGTCTGCTGCGGGTCTTCACCGCGCCCCGCGGTAGGCTCTTCCTTTTTGCCGGTCCCACCAAACCCACCTCACTGTTGCGGCCTCGTGCCCTCCGTTCCGTGCACTCTTCGCGCGCGCATGTGTCGCTCCGCGCCTGCCTCCCGCGAACACACGTGCGAAAGACCCAAACTGCTGCTGCGCGCGTCGCTCGCCGCGCTGCCAAAAAAGCCGCACACGACCTTAACTACAAGTTCCTGGCACGCCAAAACGTCCGGCGCTGTCGGGAGCAGACAGGCAAAGCTCCCACCCTTCGTTTTGCCTGCGTCGCATCCCCTTCCCTCCGCGAGCTGTGTGCCTGCCCGCCGCCGCGCAAAGCACACTTGCGTGATTTCTGCGCCCACTCGTTCCATCCCAGCCGTGTCGCAGAGCGCTGTGGCGGCTGGCGTGGCGCAACCCAGTGCACGCCATGGCAGAAGCCGACTCCCGCCCGCGCGCAGGCACCGACAGAGAGACAAGCAACCGTCCGCTGACACACGTCCGACCTTGGTCGTGAAAAACACAGATCTGGTTTCGCCACTGGAAGCGGCGCCGGAAAACAAAAAGCCGACCGCCGCGCTACCTGTCTGCCTTTGCTCGTCCCTCCCGCCTCGCGCCATCTTGCAGTGTCCGTTCTTCCGGTTTGCATGTCGCACAGCACATCTCGCCGTCCTTTGACCTCCAACTCGCGCCTGGCACTTTGCGTTTTCGCCTCTGGTTGGGCGGCTTCTCTTCGTGGCTCTGCTTCCCCGCGTTTCCAAGTGTCTTGTCTCGTGGTCTGTCCGCAGTCTTTGGTCTGACAAGCTGTTTACGGCGTCCGTTGCAACGCCCACTGCTTTATGTGCCTGTTTCCTGGCAGTCCCGTTTCTCTCGGAGCCACGTCTGTCAATTTTTTCGTCCCTCTGCCATTGCATGTCTGCATGCGAAAACGAAATCGTCGCTGAGCCAGGCATTATGCCGAAGTGTGTGCTAGCCGACGGCGGCGGGCTTTCCGATTCTGTCTTCGTCTGTGCACCGCTTTGGCCGTTTTCCCGTTTTGGCGGCAAAGTCTCGTCTCCCTCAATTTGTTTTTCTGCCGGCCGTGCCACCCTCTTCGCTATTACTGTTTTCCTTCCTTCCATGCAGGGCGCGCGCACAGCTTTTATGCGTCGCGCCTTCCACACTCTGCCTTTTAGACGGCCGTGCCTTTCTCGCGCCGTGTCTCCCTTTATTTCCTCCTCTTTGGCAATTCACGACAAAAACCACGCTTCGCTGTGTGCACGTATCGTCGCTTCTGCGCGCTGGGCGCCAGTCCGCGCTTCCCCCTTCTTGACAGGTCTTCGCCACGTGTCTCCCTCTGCGCGCCCCCAAAAGGTTTCGCGATAACGCGTTCAATTTTTCCTCGTCCGCACCTTTGCTGGTCGCGTTCTTGGCCGCGAGTGTGCGTTCATCTTGCTTCGGTCCAAGCGTTCCCGCGGCGCGTGTTGGGCAGCATGTTGGGCGCGATTCGCCCTCGTAACTTTGCGCGCCCACCTTCTGTCTCCACTTTCTGTTCCGTTCCATTTTCCGTGCTCCACCTTCCTTCACTCTGTATGCGCTGTTCTTGTCTGCTTCGCGTTCGCAGAGTGTTTCCGCAAGCCTGCGGCCGTATGTCTGCGCGGCATGTCCGCCCGTTGCATGCGCGCTGCGTGCTTTTTATTCTGGCACGCGCGTCCTGTAGCTTGGCGGCCCTGCCGACGCCGTGCTTTGTTTTGTTTAGCGTCGCTACTTCGTCAAGCCTTGTCGCGGCAGGTACGCACTTTCTCGTGCCCCGCGCGTCCCCACCACTGTGTGTCAAGTCGTCGTCGGCGCCATGCTCGCGCGCCAAACCTCTCGCCCTGTTTTGTCCGTGGACGTTTTTTCTTTTTCGCGCGTTTTTGTTGCCTGGCCTTCAAGTGCCTCCGGATCGGCGGTTTCCCCGAAGCCTTCGTTCCCTTGTTGCCCGTTTGGTCTGTTCCCTTCCTTTGCCCTCGGTGTTCGCCTTGCCTCCGCGCCGCGTTGCTTGTTTTTTTGCCGCGACCCGGCCACTGTTACAGTGGTCGCCGTCGTTCCCGTGCTGCAATCCTGCACCTTCCTCGCTGCAGCAAGTCAAACACAACAAGCGGCGCTTCGCCAGCGCGACCTCTTTTTCTTCGCTTTTTTCCACGCGCCGCGTCTTACGCCGCTTTTCCGGCTGCGGCTCGCTGGGCGTTTGCTGCGCAACTGGTTTTCGGTTCGCCTTGCCCCTCACAGGCGCGCACGCCGAGTGCATCGTGCGCCACGCGCCGTTGTTGGTGTGGTGCTTTTCTTCCCCTTGTGCTCGCGGATGCACGCCGTGGCCGAGCGCGGCTGACCTGGATGCGAAAAGCAGGCGCAGAGAAATGCGGGCTGTGTCATCGCCACAGGCCAGCGCGCTTTTCACCTCTGCTTCACCACCGCCGCTGCATTCACGTCTTCCACTGGTCGCGTTGCGCCGGTCTCAGCGGTCCTTGCCACACGCCCGGCTGACGACAGGTGCCATTGTCGTTGCATGTGCGTCCAATCCCGCTGCATGTACCCTTTCTGCCCGGGCCTGTCCTGTTGACGCTGTGTTGACGCGCTGTGTTGTTCTGTCCTCCTTGGTGCGTGTTGCCTTGGCTGCCCTATTTTTTGTGCTGTCTTTCTGTCCCCGCTGTACTGCGGCTCCTCTGTTGTGTTTTTTCTCTTGACCTCTTTGCACGGTGTTGTGTTCGTCTTGACCTGTTTTCCTGGTGGTTGTGTCTCGTTTTTCTGAGCCTGCTTTGTCTTCACTGGCCGTTTTTATCTGTTGCTCCGCGTTCGTCTCCACCTCTGTGTGTCCGTTTTTTTTGTGTGTGTGTCGTACCGCAGTTGGTCTTCGTGAGCGCAGTCTCTAGTCTGCTGGCGTGTTTTCCTGTGTGACTTGTTCGCCGAACTGTCTTTTGCTTTCCTTGTTTTGTTCTCTTTGCCGTCTGTCATTCCTTCCCCTGTGTTTTGTTGCTTCCTCTGTCTTGTGTGTTCAACCCTTTTCCTCTGTGTCACTTCGGCTTCGTGTTGGTGTTTTTCCCTCCTCGTTTTGTTGTTGGCCCCACTTCGCTGAAGTTCCTTTCATGCAGCTCTTGCTTGTTGTTTCTTGTCCTTGCTGCCAGTGTCCCTGTCCTGCTGGTTGTCGGTTGCGATGCAAAAGGCGCTAATTCTCCTTCTGCTTTTTTCGTTGTGTTTCTTTTCGTTCTTTTTCGGTCTTTGTCATCTTGTTTGTTTTCCTTCCTGTTGTGCCTAGTCACTTTCCTTGGGCTGCGGCGCGCGTGTGTCTTGGTCTGCGTTGTGTGCTTGTGCGGTGTCTCTTTTGTTTTTGCGTTTTGTCTGTCTTCTGTGTCCTAGGTCCTTCGCCTTCTTTGGCTGGCTGGGTTTTGGTGTTTGCGCTATTGTGTTGTTTTATGTCTTTCCCGCGCTGGCACCTGCGGCCTGTTGGTTCCTTGCAAGCCTACTGGCCTTCATGCGTCTCGCGCGCCAGCTTTTCGGTGTCTGCTGAGAGTGTTTTTATTTTTCCTGTACTTTCTTACCTTTTCCGTTCCCTTCTTTTCTTTTTCTTTCTCTTGTCCGTGGTCCTGTGCGTTTTATTGTCCGTGGTCGCCTCGTTCTTGTTGGGGCGCACCTCGGCCTTTTTGTTTGTGTGCGTCTTTGCGTTTGTTTGTGACGTTGTGTGTCTTTATCACCGCTTCTTCTTCCTGTTTCGGTGTGTGTTGTTGTGTTTGCGTGTCTTCCTTTTGTGCGTTCCTGTCTTTTGTGGTGTGTTTTCCAGGTGCTCCGCGCTCTGTTGTCGCCCTTTGTGCATGCGCCCTTTTTTGGTCGCGTCCGCGTGTGCCTTAGTTTCGCATTGCTGTCTTTCTTTTTGTCTGTCCTCGTTTTGTCGTCATGTGCGTGTGTGCATTGCCTTGTCGTGTTCGCGGTGTGCTGGTTCTGGTGTCTTTCTTGTCACCCAGTGTCTTCCGCGTTTTCCGTGTTCGGCGAGGCTTCCGCGTTGTTTTCTTTGTCCCTACTGCCGTTTTTCCTCGGTTGGTCCTTGCGTCTTTGTTGCGTTTGTGCTGCGTGCTTCCCATCCGTGTCTCTCTTGCTTGCGGTCTTCCCTGGTTGGTTTTCTGTTGTTCGCGTGTGTGTCCCAAGTTGTGTTGCTATTTTCTTTTTTTTCCGCGTGTGTTCTTTGTTTTTTGTTTTTGCCTTCTTGTGGCTGGTCCTTTTCGCGTCCGCGCCTTGTCCTTTGCGCGTGTGTTTCCTGCGTGCTTCCGTGCTTCTGTCTTTCACAAGTTCTTTTCTTTCTGTCAGTCCTTGTGCGTGTTTTGTGCGTGTGGGTGTTGTCCTTGCAGTCTTCTGCGCGTCTGTCGGTGCGCGTGCGCCTCTCGGCGCTTTGTTTGTCCGCAGCGTTGTCCGTGGTGTTGTGTTTTTTTCGCGCGTCGTGTTTTTCGCGCGGACAGTGGTGTGTCAAGGCGCGGGCGCAGTGTGCTTTGCTTTCGCTCGCCTCGCGCGACCGCTGCACGCGTTGTGCCTGTCGCACGGTTCGTGTTTTTTTCCCTTTTACCACGCGCATGTAATGCTGAAGTCGCGTTTGCGTTTCTGGCCGAGCTTGTGGCCTATAGTTTCGCGCTGCACTTGCTTGTCTTTGTGGCCTTGTGCCTTTCGTTGCTTTGGGATCCCTTGTGACTTTGTTGGGTTTGCTGTGTGCTGTCTGTGCTCGCGTGTTTTTTCGTCTCTTTTTGTGTTCCTTTCTGGCTTCTTCTTGGGCCTTTGCGTGGCGCGTTGTGTTTCCGTCCGCTCGCTTCTTGACTTGTTTGTTCGCGCCCCGTCCATGCTGGCAGTTCGTCCTGTTGTGGCGTGCTGCTTTCATGTAAGCTCGTATGCATGTTCTTTGCTTTGCGTCCCTTTTCAACTGCGAGACTTTGTGTTCAAAGCGGCGCGTCGCTTTCGCAGGTGCGTGCGTTGTTTGTGGAAGTGTGCGCTGCGTATGCGCTGTGTGCGCGTCGGTGTGCGCTCGTTGTGCGCGGTCGGTGTGCTGCGGCGCGCGCCGCTCGAATCGTTTTTGCATGCGCCCTTCTTTTTCCGTGCGAAGTGCCTTGTTGTATGTTTGTTTGCTGGCGCGCGTGTCTCTTTCCCTCCACTGCGTTGCGTGCACCTTCCTGCGGTGCGCATCGCGACTGGGTGCCGCTGCGCTGCGCACCTTCTTCGCCGCGCTTGGTCGCGCCATGCGCACGCCGGCGCTGTGCTGCTCTTTCTGTGTCTTCTGGTTCGTGCGTTTTGGCCTTGTTTCTGAGACGCCTGCGGCGATGCCGTCTGCCTCGCGTGTTCTTGTTTCAGCGTGGCAGCGAAGTGCCATGCCTGTGTGCTCACGACCCACAAGAACAAGGCGTGTCTTTGCGTTTGTCTTCTTCTTCGCGCTTATGTTCCTCCGCCTGGCCTGTGTGCTGTCAGGTTTCGTTTGTCATCCTTTCTTTCCCTTTCCTTTCGACTTGTGTTCTATTCGCTGTTTTTGGCTCGTTGTGCGGTGCTTGTTTTTTCCGTGTTTCCCTCTTTGCGCGTGTCCCTTGCTTTGCGACTAAGACCCTTCTGGTCGGTTTCCTCTTGCTCGGTTGCGGGTCCGCTTCACTGTTTCCGTCGCGCATGCACGCATGCGTGTTTCCCTAGACAGGTCGCACGGCGGTCAGCTGCGCCACGCATGCGGCTGCCGCCCAAAATGCCGTGCGCGCTGTTGCTGTGTTCGCGCACGTTTTTGTGTCTTCGTCCCAGTTCGGGTGCGTTCTGTCACATTCGCGTTACTGTCCGTCTGGCTGCTTTGGTTCCCCGTAGTCTCGGTCCTTGTCGTGTGTTTTTCACTTTGTGTGTTCCCTGTGTTGCGGCTTGCTTGGTGGCTGGTCGCTGTGTCTTTTCCTTTGGTGTCTCGCGAAGTCGTTGCGCCGCTTTGCCTGAGTGTTTCCAAGTGTTGTCGCCATCGCTTGTCTGTGTCGGCGGCGCGTTGCGCCTCTTCGCTGAGCGAGTGGATCTTCTTTCCAGTTGGGCGGCCTCTCGCATGCGTGCGGCGATCTCCACTGCAGTGGGTGCCCAGCCGGGCAGGCCGCCTGTTTTTTCCGCGGTTTCTTTTGCGTAGCAGACGCATGCTTCCTGTTGTCTGCTTGTGGCGTCGCAGCCTTGATTGCCATTTGGCCGAGGCAGTATGTGTTCGTAGGGTTGTCAGTGGCTGCTTTGTCTGGCTTGAGTCGTGTGCGCAGTGTTGCAAGCGCGGCGATCATGTGCGTGCTGATGTCCTCGGCGTTTTGTTTCGTTTCTCCTTTGCCGCGGGTTTCGCAGATGCCCTTGGTGATCGGCCAGTTGTTGGTCTCAATCTGCGTTGGATTCGCACCACTGCCGCTTGCCTTCATGCCGTGCCAGCCTCTTTACTTGCGGCTGTGGCTCCCTTGTAGGCGCAGGCGCAAACGCCGTCAGTCCTTTCCCGCAGCCTGTGCTGCCACTGCCCAAAAAGGTTGCAGAGCCACATCATGTCGTTTGCCAGTGCCACGATTTCATCACCGCGTGTCATTGCAAACCCCTTGTTCCCACTGCTTCCAGTGCTCGGCGCCATCGCTTTTGCCAGGCCGTCAATCGTGTCCGCTGCTGCGGCGTCCTTCTTGCCGAAAAGAAGCTGTTCCACCAGTGCCTTTAGCTCCTCTGCAATCCGTTCGTCCTGTTTTCTACCGCTTGCGGCCGAAGTGAATGCCGACATGTTGGTGCCCGCCGCCTCCCACTCCTCGCTGCCGCGCGCAGCTTGCTAGCCTCTTCCGTAACTCGTGCCTTCAGTCCCTCTGCCTCTGCTTCGCGCCGGCCGCGCTGAGCATCACTTCGCAAAGTGCGTTGAAGTCCTCGCGCGTTTCCCCACCCCTCGGCGTTGTCGCCTGCGCCACTGTTGCAGCCAAGAAAGACAAAAGGCACGCAAGAGCTGCAAGCGTCATTGTCGCCTGTCTCCCTTCCCTTTCCCCTATCTCACTACTTAATGCGCTCGTTTCACCACCCTTCCCTCACTGGACCAATTCTCCGCCTCTTTTCTCTCCCCTCCCCTCTCCTCCATCCTTCGCGGTACCGCAATCCCCCCAAGCACACCTCGTCTCGCCACTGTGCCAGTCCGTCCCCCAAGCTACGGCCACACAAATGACCAAAACAAAACTTTCGACCAGCGCTCTGACTTGCATTTGCGCGTCGCACAACGGCTCTCCTCGTCTCCCACGCGCCTGCCAAGCTGTCCTTCCCTGTTCTGCCTTGCCGCGCCCCCTCTCCTTGCGTCCTCGCTTCCCCCCGTCTCTGCCTGCGCCACTCTGCCTCTTATACTTCCCTGGCCCCGCACTGTCCTTGCGTCACGTTGCGCTCGCACCTCTCCCTTTTCTTGCAAACTCTGCTGCAGCCTCGGCCTCGCTCTTCCTCCTCTGCTTTCACTGTCTTCTGGTGCCTCTCGCCCCGCGTCGGAATTCTGTCCTGCGTTTGTGTCGCTCAAAGCTGCGTCGCCGTCAAGCCCCTACGCAGTCCCGCTCAAGCACACTCGTCCATCCATCAAAGCGTGCGTCTCCTTGCGCGCCATTCCCGCCTCGTTCCTGGCGTCCTGTCCTGCCGTCTTTTCCCCCTGTGCTCCGTGTCGGGTGCGCATTTCTGCTTTGTGCCTTTGCCGCCCTTCGCCCGCTGCAATTCAGTCCTTCTCTGCACCGCTGTCTCTCGCTGCTTTCCGACGCCTCTCCGTTTCAGGCGATCCCTTGCTCAGCTCGTCTGAAAGGTGCGATGTCCCTGCGCTTTACTTTGTTGTGTGCCCTCTGTCCACGGACTTCGCTTCCGCTTCTCCTGACGTCCTTGCGAAGACAAAGCTCAACCTTACTTGCTGTCCCACCGACATCCGTGCCTGCGTCTGGCTTCATCGGTTCCAACGACACGGCGCTCCCTCTTCCACACCCGCACACATCACTCACAGAGTCTCTCGCCTATTGCGAGGTCACTTAGTCCGCGCCACCCCAACAACCCCCCGATGCCCACGCTCTCCCCCACACACGCCCTCTAATGCACAGGCTTGTCTTGTGTCTTCCACTGTCCCGCGCCCACTCCGCTTCTGCCTCGCACGGCGGTCCCTCTGCGCCCACTCTTTCCCAAGCAACCACACCTGGCACAAACATGTGCCTGTTCGCTGCCGACCCTCTCACTCCCGTTGTACGTCCCCGTGTTCGCTTGTTCGCTGGTGCGTCGGGCGTAGTCCGGTACCATTGCCTCTTCGCCTCTCATGCTGCTTCCCGCCCACCTTGTCCCTCCGCGCCAAGCACGCTGCTACCATTCGCGTGCACGCCAACGCGTCCGCACCTCGCGTGCCAACATGCGCCCTTCCCCATACCAGTGCTCTCCACGCCACAGATCAGGTCCTCTCACACGCGCATAGTCCGCAACTCTTTCGACTCCCGCTCTGCGGAACTACGTTCTATCGCTCGTCCTCTGTCAGTCGCCTCTTCCACGCAGCCGCCCCACGCCTCGTTCGCTGCCGCGGTTTGGTGCGTGCTGCCCGCGTTCACTCTGTTTCCTCTGCCGTCCACGCGACGGCGCCTATCCCCCGCGTCGTCCAGAGCGAGCGCCCGAAGGCCTTCGCGCGACATTGTGTCCGCACAGCCTTGCAACTGTTCACTCCGGCGGTTCGGCGAATTGTCTGTTTCCTGTTTCTTCTCTGCGGGCCGACTGCTCATCTTATGCTCCGGCCCTCGCGCGTCGCGTGGCCCGTCCTTTGCCCTCGCTAGTGTGCCTCAAGCATCCCCTCACTTTCTGCGTTCCGTCTCGGCACATTGCGACCCTCGCACGCCGTGCCTCCATCGCCGCGCGCGGCGCCCCACCTTTCACCGGTTCTCTTCGTGCCTCCCCGAGGCCGCCAATGCCGTTCGGCCGTCACGCAAACACCCGCCATCGCTGCCCGGCCTCGCGCCGTGTTGCTCGCGAAATGCCGTTGCCGACCCTTTCGGCCGCCTTGCAGGTTGTCATTTCACCTTCGGCGTCTGTAGCGTGTCTTGGTCGCATGCGTGCCCACCTTTTGTCAGGCCTCGCACACATTCGCGTCAGTGCTATTTCCCTGTCCCTCGTGTTTTCTTTTTCGCGAACACCCTGTGCAGTGCCTTCAATTTGTTCGCTTTCATTCCAGTCCAAGCCAGTGCCCGTCCGCCTGCTCACCTCGCGTGCGCTTTTCCCAGCCGCGGCGGTTGCCTCCCCGCACCCTGACCTTGTTCCGATTTGTTCCTCGGTCCGACCATGTCCAGCGACCTTTTCAGCCTCCCGGTCTTCCTCGCTGCCGTCCCGGCGCGCGCCCTCGTCGGCCAGTGCTTGTCCCATGTCTTTGCCGTGTGCCCATGCCTTGTCTTGGGCGACGGGCTGCGCACGCCACGCCCGGTAGCCGCTTTCCCGTGGCTGATGCATGGTGTCCGTGGCGCTTCCTGTCTGCTGCGGGTCTTCACCGCGCCCCGCGGTAGGCTCTTCCTTTTTGCCGGTCCCACCAAACCCACCTCACTGTTGCGGCCTCGTGCCCTCCGTTCCGTGCACTCTTTCGCGCGCGTATGTGTTGCTCCGCGCCTGCTCCCGCGAACACACGTGCGAAAGACCCAGACTGCTGCTGCGCGCGTCGCTCGCCGCGCTGCCAAAAAAGCCGCACACGACCTTAACTACAAGTTCCTGGCACGCCAAAACGTCCGGCGCTGTCGGGAGCAGACAGCAAAGCTCCCACCCTTCGTTTTGCCTGCGTCGCATCCCCTTCCCTCCGCGAGCTGTGTGCCTGCCCGCCGCCGCGCAAAGCACACTTGCGTGATTTCTGCGCCCACTCGTTCCATCCCAGCCGTGTCGCAGAGCGCTGTGGCGGCTGGCGTGGCGCAACCCAGTGCACGCCATGGCAGAAGCCGACTCCCGCCCGCGCGCAGGCACCGACAGAGAGACAAGCAACCGTCCGCTGACACACGTCCGACCTTGGTCGTGAAAAACACAGATCTGGTTTCGCCACTGGAAGCGGCGCCGGAAAACAAAAAGCCGACCGCCGCGCTACCTGTCTGCCTTTGCTCGTCCTCCCGCCTCGCGCCATCTTGCAGTGTCCGTTCTTCCGGTTTGCATGTCGCACAGCACATCTCGCCGTCCTTTGACCTCCAACTCGCGCCTGGCACTTTGCGTTTTCGCCTCTGGTTGGGCGGCTTCTCTTCGTGGCTCTGCTTCCCCGCGTTTCCAAGTGTCTTGTCTCGTGGTCTGTCCGCAGTCTTTGGTCTGACAAGCTGTTTACGGCGTCCGTTGCAACGCCCACTGCTTTATGTGCCTGTTTCCTGGCAGTCCCGTTTCTCTCGGAGCCACGTCTGTCAATTTTTTCGTCCCTCTGCCATTGCATGTCTGCATGCGAAAACGAAATCGTCGCTGAGCCAGGCATTATGCCGAAGTGTGTGCTAGCCGACGGCGGCGGGCTTTCCGATTCTGTCTTCGTCTGTGCACCGCTTTGGCCGTTTTCCCGTTTTGGCGGCAAAGTCTCGTCTCCCTCAATTTGTTTTTCTGCCGGCCGTGCCACCCTCTTCGCTATTACTGTTTTCCTTCCTTCCATGCAGGGCGCGCGCACAGCTTTTATGCGTCGCGCCTTCCACACTCTGCCTTTTAGACGGCCGTGCCTTTCTCGCGCCGTGTCTCCTTTATTTCCTCCTCTTTGGCAATTCACGACAAAACCACGCTTCGCTGTGTGCACGTATCGTCGCTTCTGCGCGCTGGGCGCCAGTCCGCGCTTCCCCCTTCTTGACAGGTCTTCGCCACGTGTCTCCCTCTGCGCGCCCCCAAAAGGTTTCGCGATAACGCGTTCAATTTTTCCTCGTCCGCACCTTTGCTGGTCGCGTTCTTGGCCGCGAGTGTGCGTTCATCTTGCTTCGGTCCAAGCGTTCCCGCGGCGCGTGTTGGGCAGCATGTTGGGCGCGATTCGCCCTCGTAACTTTGCGCGCCCACCTTCTGTCTCCACTTTCTGTTCCGTTCCATTTTCCGTGCTCCACCTTCCTTCACTCTGTATGCGCTGTTCTTGTCTGCTTCGCGTTCGCAGAGTGTTTCCGCAAGCCTGCGGCCGTATGTCTGCGCGGCATGTCCGCCCGTTGCATGCGCGCTGCGTGCTTTTTATTCTGGCACGCGCGTCCTGTAGCTTGGCGGCCCTGCCGACGCCGTGCTTTGTTTTGTTTAGCGTCGCTACTTCGTCAAGCCTTGTCGCGGCAGGTACGCACTTTCTCGTGCCCCGCGCGTCCCCACCACTGTGTGTCAAGTCGTCGTCGGCGCCATGCTCGCGCGCCAAACCTCTCGCCCTGTTTTGTCCGTGGACGTTTTTTCTTTTTCGCGCGTTTTTGTTGCCTGGCCTTCAAGTGCCTCCGGATCGGCGGTTTCCCCGAAGCCTTCGTTCCCTTGTTGCCCGTTTGGTCTGTTCCCTTCCTTTGCCCTCGGTGTTCGCCTTGCCTCCGCGCCGCGTTGCTTGTTTTTTTGCCGCGACCCGGCCACTGTTACAGTGGTCGCCGTCGTTCCCGTGCTGCAATCCTGCACCTTCCTCGCTGCAGCAAGTCAAACACAACAAGCGGCGCTTCGCCAGCGCGACCTCTTTTTCGACGCTTTTTTCCACGCGCCGCGTCTTACGCCGCTTTTCCGGCTGCGGCTCGCTGGGCGTTTGCTGCGCAACTGGTTTTCGGTTCGCCTTGCCCCTCACAGGCGCGCACGCCGAGTGCATCGTGCGCCACGCGCCGTTGTTGGTGTGGTGCTTTTCTTCCCCTTGTGCTCGCGGATGCACGCCGTGGCCGAGCGCGGCTGACCTGGATGCGAAAAGCAGGCGCAGAGAAATGCGGGCTGTGTCATCGCCACAGGCCAGCGCGCTTTTCACCTCTGCTTCACCACCGCCGCTGCATTCACGTCTTCCACTGGTCGCGTTGCGCCGGTCTCACAGTGTCCCTTGCCACACGCCTCGGCTGACGACAGGTGCCATTGTCGTTGCATGTGCGTCCAATCCCGCTGCATGTACCCTTTCGTGCCCGGCCTGTCCTGTTGACGCTGTGTTGACGCGCTGTGTTGTTCTGTCCTCCTTGGTGCGTGTTGCCTTGGCTGCCCTATTTTTTGTGCTGTCTTTCTGTCCCCGCTGTACTGCGGCTCCTCTGTTGTGTTTGTTCTCTTGACCTCTTTGCACGGTGTTGTGTTCGTCTTGACCTGTTTTCCTGGTGGTTGTGTCTCGTTTTTCTGAGCCTGCTTTGTCTTCACTGGCCGTTTTTATCTGTTGCTCCGCGTTCGTCTCCACCTCTGTGTGTCCGTTTTTTTTGTGTGTGTGTCGTACCGCAGTTGGTCTTCGTGAGCGCAGTCTCTAGTCTGCTGGCGTGTTTTCCTGTGCGACTTTGTTCGCCGAACTGTCTTTTGCTTTCCTTGTTTGTTCTCTTTGCCGTCTGTCATTCCTTCCCCTGTGTTTTGTTGCTTCCTCTGTCTTGTGTGTTCAACCCTTTTCCTCTGTGCTCACTTCGGCTTCGTGTTGGTGTTTTTCCCTCCTCGTTTTGTTGTTGGCCCCACTTCGCTGAAGTTCCTTTCATGCAGCTCTTGCTTGTTGTTTCTTGTCCTTGCTGCCAGTGTCCCTGTCCTGCTGGTTGTCGGTTGCGATGCAAAGGCGCTAATTCTCCTTCTGCTTTTTTCGTTGTGTTTCTTTTCGTTCTTTTTCGGTCTTTGTCATCTTGTTTGTTTTCCTTCCTGTTGTGCCTAGTCACTTTCCTTGGGCTGCGGCGCGCGTGTGTCTTGGTCTGCGTTGTGTGCTTGTGCGGTGTCTCTTTTGTTTTTGCGTTTTGTCTGTCTTCTGTGTCCTAGGTCCTTCGCCTTCTTTGGCTGGCTGGGTTTTGGTGTTTGCGCTATTGTGTTGTTTTATGTCTTTCCCGCGCTGGCACCTGCGGCCTGTTGGTTCCTTGCAAGCCTACTGGCCTTCATGCGTCTCGCGCGCCAGCTTTTCGGTGTCTGCTGAGAGTGTTTCTATTTTTCCTGTACTTTCTTACCTTTTCCGCTTCCCTTCTTTTCTTTTTCTTTCTCTTGTCCGTGGTCCTGTGCGTTTTATTGTCCGTGGTCGCCTCGTTCTTGTTGGGGCGCACCTCGGCCTTTTTGTTTGTGTGCTTCTTTGCGTTTGTTTGTGACGTTGTGTGTCTTTATCACCGCTGTCTTCTTCCTGTTTCGGTGTGTGTTGTTGTGTTTGCTTGGCTTCCTTTTGTGCGTTTCCTGTCTTTGCGGTGTGTTTTCCAGGTGCTCCGCGCTCTGTTGTCGCCCTTTGTGCATGCGCCCTTTTTTGGTCGCGTCCGCGTGTGCCCTTAGTTTCGCATTGCTGTCTTTCTTTTTGTCTGTCCTCGTTTTGTCGTCATGTGCGTGTGTGCATTGCGCTTGTCGTGTTCGCGGTGTGCTGGTTCTGGTGTCTTTCTTGTCACCCAGTGTCTTCCGCGTTTTCCGTGTTCGGCGAGGCTTCCGCCTTGTTTTCTTTGTCCCTACTGCCGTTTTTCCTCGGTTGGGCCTTGCGTCTTTGTTGCGTTTGTGTGCGTGCTTCCCATCCGTGTTCTCTTGCTTGCGGTCTTCCCTGGTTCTTTTTCTGTTGTTCGCGTGTGTTGTCCCAAGTTGTGTTGCTATTTTCTTTTTTTTCCGCGCTGCGTTCTTTGTTTTTTGTTTTTGCCTTCTTGTGGCTGGTCCTTTTCGCGTCCGCGCCTTGTCCTTTGCCTGTGTGTTTCCTGCGTGCTTCCGTGCTTCTGTCTTTCACAAGTTCTTTTCTTTCTGTCAGTCCTTGTGCGTGTTTTGTGCGTGTGGGTGTTGTCCTTGCAGTCTTCTGCGCGTCTGTCGGTGCGCGTGCGCCTCTCGGCGCTTTGTTTGTCCGCAGCGTTGTCCGTGGTGTTGTGTTTTTTTCGCGCGTCGTGTTTTTCGCGCGGGCAGTGGTGTGTCAAGGCGCGGGCGCAGTGTGCTTTGCTTTCGCTCGCCTCGCGCGACCGCTGCACGCGTTGTGCCTGTCGCACGGTTCGTGTTTTTTTCCCTTTTACCACGCGCATGTAATGCTGAAGTCGCGTTTGCGTTTCTGGCCGAGCTTGTGGCCTATAGTTTCGCGCTGCACTTGCTTGTCTTTGTGGCCTTGTGCCTTTCGTTGCTTTGGGATCCCTTGTGACTTTGTTGGGTTTGCTGTGTGCTGTCTGTGTTTGCGTGTTTTTTCGGCTCTTTTTGTGTTCCTTTCTGGCTTCTTCGCGGCCTTTGCGTGGCGCGTTGTGTTTCCGTCCGCTCGCTTCTTGACTTGTTTGTTCGCGCCCCGTCCATGCTGGCAGTTCGTCCTGTTGTGGCGTGCTGCTTTCATGTAAGCTCGTATGCATGTTCTTTGCTTTGCGTCCCTTTTCAACTGCGAGACTTTGTGTTCAAAGCGGCGCGTCGCTTTCGCAGGTGCGTGCGTTGTTTGTGGAAGTGTGCGCTGCGTATGCGCTGTGTGCGCGCTCGGTGTGCGCTCGTTGTGCGCGGTCGGTGTGCTGCGGCGCGCGCCGCTCGAATCGTTTTTGCATGTGCCCTTCTTTTTCCGTGCGAAGTGCCTTGTTGTATGTTTGTTTGCTGGCGCGCGTGTCTCTTTCCCTCCACTGCGTTGCGTGCACCTTCCTGCGGTGCGCATCGCGACTGGGTGCCGCTGCGCTGCGCACCTTCTGTGCCGCGCTTGGTCGCGCCATGCGCACGCCGGCGCTGTGCTGCTCTTTCTGTGTCTTCTGGTTCGTGCGTTTGGCCTTGTTTCTGAGACGCCTGCGGCGATGCCGTGTTTTGCGTGTTCTTGTTTCAGCGTGGCAGCGAAGTGCCATGCCTGTGTGCTCACGACCCACAAGAACAAGGCGTGTCTTTGCGTTTGTCTTCTTCTTCGCGCTTATGTTCCTCCGCCTGGCCTGTGTGCTGTCAGGTTTCGTTTGTCATCCTTTCTTTCCCTTTCCTTTCGACTTGTGTTCTATGCGCTGTTTTTGGCTCGTTGTGCGGTGCCTGTTTTTTCCGTGTTTCCCTCTTTGCGCGTGTCCCTTGCTTTGCGACTAAGACCCTTCTGGTCGGTTTCCTCGTGCTCGGTTGCGGGTCCGCTTCACTGTTTCCGTCGCGCATGCACGCGTGCGTGTTTCCCTAGACAGGTCGCACGGCGGTCAGCTGCGCCACGCATGCGGCTGCCGCCCAAAATGCCGTGCGCGCTGTTGCTGTGTTCGCGCACGTTTTTGTGTCTTCGTCCCAGTTCGGGTGCGTTCTGTCACATTCGCGTTTACTGTCCGTCTGGCTGCTTTGGTCTCCCGTAGTCTCGGTCCTTGTCGTGTGTTTTTCACTTTGTGTGTTCCCTGTGTTGCGGCTTGCTTGGTGGCTGGTCGCTGTGTCTTTTCCTTTGCTGTCTCGCGAAGTCGTTGCGCCGCTTTGCCTGAGTGTTTCCAAGTGTTGCGCCATCGCTTTGCTGTGTCGGCGGCGCGTTGCGCCTCTTCGCTGAGCGAGTGGATCTTTCTTTCCAGCTGGGCGGCCTCTCGCATGCGTGCGGCGATCTCCACTGCAGTGGGTGCCCAGCCGGGCAGGCCGCCTGTTTTTTCCGCGGTTTCTTTTGCGTAGCAGACGCATGCTTCCTGTTGTTGCTTGTGGCGTCGCAGCCTTGAGTGCCATTGACCGAGGCAGTATGTGTTCGTAGGGTTGTCAGTGGCTGCTTTGTCTGGCTTGAGTCGTGTGCGCAGTGTTGCAAGCGCGGCGATCATGTGCGTGCTGATGTCCTCTGCGTTTTGTTTCGCTCCCTTTGCCGCGGGTTTCGCAGATGCCCTTGGTGATCGGCCAGTTGTTTGTCTCAATCTGCGCGGATTCGCACCACTGCCGCTCGCCTTCATGCCGTGCCAGCCTCCTTTACTTGCGGCTGTGGCTCCCTTGTAGGCGCAGGCGCAAACGCCGTCAGTCCTTTCCCGCAGCCTGTGCTGCCACTGCCCTCAAAAAGGTTGCAGAGCCACATCATGTCGTTTGCCAGTGCCACGATTTCATCACCGCGTGTCATTGCAAACCCCTTGTTCCCACTGCTTCCACTGCTCGGCGCCATCTTTGCTGCCAGTGCGCCAATCGTTTCCGCTGTCGCGTCCTTCTTGCCGAAAAGAAGCTGCGCTCCAGTGCCTTTAGCTCCTCTGCAATCCCGTTCGTCCTGTTTTCTACCTCTTGTGCCGCCGAAGTGAATGCCGACATGTTGGTGCCCGCCGCCTCCCACCTCTCCGCTGCCGCGCGCAGCTTGCTAGCCTCTTCCGTAACTCGTGCCTTCAGTCCCTCTGCCTCTGTTTTCGCGCCGGCCGCGCTGAGCATCACCTCGCAAAGTGCGTTGAAGTCCTCGCGCGTTTCCCCACCCGTCGGCGTTGTCGCCTGCGCCACTGTTGCAGCCAAGAAAGACAAAAGGCACGCAAGAGCTGCAAGCGTCATTGTCGCCTGTTCCCTTCCTTTCCCCTATCTCACTACTTAATGCGCTCGTTTCACCACCCTTCCCTCACTGGACCAATTCTCCGCCTCTTTTCTCTCCCCTCCCCTCTCCTCCATCCTTCGCGGTACCGCAATCCCCCAAGCACACCTCGTCTCGCCACTGTGCCAGTCCGTCCCCCAAGCTTCGGCCACACAAATGACCAAAACAAAACTTTCGACCAGCGCTCTGACCCGCATCTTGCGCGTCGCACAACGGCTCTCCTCGTCTCCCACGCGCCTGCCAAGCTGTCCTTCCCTGTTCTGCCTTGCCGCGCCCCCTCTCCCTTGCGTCCTCGCTTCCCCCCGTCTCTGCCTGCGCCACTCTGCCTCTTATACTTCCTGGCCCGCACTGTCCTTGCGTCACGTTGCGCTCGCCCTCTCCCTTTTTCTTGCAAACTCTGCTGCAGCCTCGGCCTCGCGCTTCCTCCTCTGCTTTCACTGTCTTCTGGTGCCTCTCGCCCCGCGTCGGAATTCTGTCCTGCGTTTGTGTCGCTCAAAGCTGCGTCGCCGTCAAGCCCCTACGCAGTCCCGTCAAGCACACTCGTCCATCCATCAAAGCGTGCGTCTCCTTGCGCGCCATTCCCGCCTCGTTCCTGGCGTCCTGTCCTGCCGTCTTTTCCCCCTGTGCTCCGTGTCGGGTGCGCATTTCTGCTTTGCGCCTTTGCCGCCCTTCGCCCGCTGCAATTCAGTCCTTCTCTGCACCGCTGTCTCTCGCTGCTTTCCGACGCCTCTCCGTTTCAGGCGATCCCTTGCTCAGCTCGTCTGAAAGGTGCGATGTCCCTGCGCTTTACTTTGTTGTGTGCCCTCTGTCCACGGACTTCGCTTCCGCTTCTCCTGACGTCCTTGCGAAGACAAAGCTCAACCTTACTTGCTGTCCCACCGACATCCGTGCCTGCGTCTGGCTTCATCGGTTCCAACGACACGGCGCTCCCTCTTCCACACCCGCACACATCACTCACAGAGTCTCTCGCCTATTGCGAGGTCACTTATGTCCGCGCCACCCCAACAACCCCCCGATGCCCACGCTCTCCCCCCACACACGCCCTCTAATGCACAGGCTTGTCTCTGTGTCTTCCACTGTCCCGCGCCCACTCCGCTTCTGCCTCGCACGGCGGTCCCTCTGCGCCCACTCTTTCCCAAGCAACCACACCTGGCACAAACATGTGCCTGTTCGCTGCCGACCTCTCACTCCCGTTGTACGTCCCCGTGTTCGCTTGTTCGCTGGTGCGTCGGGCGTAGTCCGGTACCATTGCCTCTTCGCCTCTCATGCTGCTTCCCGCCCACCTTGTCCCTCCGCGCCAAGCACGCTGCTACCATTCGCGTGCACGCCAACGCGTCCGCACCTCGCGTGCCAACATGCGCCCTTCCCCATACCAGTGCTCTCCACGCCACAGATCAGGTCCTCTCACACGCGCATAGTCCGCAACTCTTTCGACTCCCGCTCTGCGGAACTACGGTCTATCGCTCGTCCTCTGTCAGTCGCCTCTTCCACGCAGCCGCCCCACGCCTCGTTCGCTGCCGCGGTTTGGTGCGTGCTGCCCGCCGTTCACTCTGTTTCCTCTGCCGTCCACGCGACGGCGCCTATCCCCCGCGTCGTCCAGAGCGAGCGCCCGAAGGCCTTCGCGCGACATTGTGTCCGCACAGCCTTGCAACTGTTCACTCCGGCGGTTCGGCGAATTGTCTGTTTCCTGTTTCTTCTCTGCGGGCCGACTGCTCATCTTATGCTCCGGCCCTCGCGCGTCGCGTGGCCCGTCCTTTGCCCTCGCTAGTGTGCCTCAAGCATCCCCTCACTTCTGCGTTCCGTCTCGGCACATTGCGACCCTCGCACGCCGTGCCTCCATCGCCGCGCGCGGCGCCCCACCTTTCACCGGTTCTCTTCGTGCCTCCCGAGGCCGCCAATGCCGTTCGGCCTGCACGCAAACACCCGCCATCGCTGCCCGGCCTCGCGCCGTGTTGCTCGCGAAATGCCGTTGCCACCTTTCGGCCGCCTTGCAGGTTGTCATTTCACCTTCGGCGTCTGTAGCGTGTCTTGGTCGCATGCGTGCCCACCTTTTGTCAGGCCTCGCACACATTCGCGTCAGTGCTATTTCCCTGTCCCTCGTGTTTTCTTTTTCGCGACACCCCTGTGCAGTGCCTTCAATTTGTTCGCTTTCATTCCAGTCCAAGCCAGTGCCCGTCCGCCTGCTCACCTCGCGTGCGCTTTTCCCAGCCGCGGCGGTTGCCTCCCCGCACCCTGACCTTGTTCCGATTTGTTCCTCCGGTCCGACCATGTCCAGCGACCTTTCAGCCTCCCGTCTTCCTCGCTGCCGTCCCGGCGCGCGCCCTCGTCGGCCAGTGCTTGTCCCATGTCTTTGCCGTGTGCCCATGCCTTGTCTTGGGCGACGGGCTGCGCACGCCACGCCCGTAGCCGCTTTCCCGTGGCTGATGCATGGTGTCCGTGGCGCTTCCTGTCTGCTGCGGGTCTTCACCGCGCCCCGCGGTAGGCTCTTCCTTTTGCCGGTCCCACCAAACCCACCTCACTGTTGCGGCCTCGTGCCCTCCGTTCCGTGCACTCTTTCGCGCGCGTATGTGTTGCGCCGCGCCTGCCTCCGCGAACACACGTGCGAAAGACCCAGACTGCTTGCTGCGCGGTCGCTCGCCGCGCTGCCAAAAAAGCCGCACACGACCTTAACTACAAGTTCCTGGCACGCCAAAACGTCCGGCGCTGTCGGGAGCAGACAAGCAAAGCTCCCACCCTTCGTTTTGCCTGCGTCGCATCCCCTTCCCTCCGCGAGCTGTGTGCCTGCCCGCCGCCGCGCAAAGCACACTTGCGTGATTTCTGCGCCCACTCGTTCCATCCCAGCCGTGTCGCAGAGCGCTGTGGCGGCTGGCGTGGCGCAACCCAGTGCACGCCATGGCAGAAGCCGACTCCCGCCCGCGCGCAGGCACCGACAGAGAGACAAGCAAACCGTCCGCTGACACACGTCCGACCTTGGTCGTGAAAAACACAGATCTGGTTTCGCCACTGGAGCGGCGCCGGAAAACAAAAGCGACCGCGCGCTACCTGTCTGCTTTGCTCGTCCCTCCCGCCTCGCGCCATCTTGCAGTGTCCGTTCTTCCGGTTGCATGTCGCACAGCCATCTCGCCGTCCTTTGACCTCCAACTCGCGCCTGGCACTTTGCGTTTCGCCTCTGGTTGGGCGGCTTCTCTTCGTGGCTCTGCTTCCCCGCGTTTCCAAGTGTCTTGTCTCGTGGTCTGTCCGCAGTCTTTGGTCTGACAAGCTGTTTACGGCGTCCGTTGCAACGCCCACTGCTTTATGTGCCTGTTTCCTGGCAGTCCCGTTTCTCTCGGAGCTACGTCTGTCAATTTTTTCGTCCCCTGCCATTGCATGTCTGCATGCGAAAACGAAATCGTCGCTGAGCCAGGCATTATGCCGAAGTGTGTGCTAGCCGACGGCGGCGGGCTTTCCGATTCTGTCTTCGTCTGGTGCACCGCTTTGGCCGTTTTCCCGTTTTGGCGGCAAAGTCTCGTCTCTCTCAATTTGTTTTTCTGCCGGCCGTGCCACCTCTTCGCTATTATGTTTTCCTTCCTTCCTTGCAGGGCGCGCGCACAGCTTTTATGCGTCGCGCCTTCCACACTCTGCCTTTTAGACGGCGTGCTTTCTCGCGCCGTGTCTCTTTTATTTCCTCCTCTTGGCAATTCACGACAAAACCACGCTTCGCTGTGTGCACGTATCGTCGCTTCTGCGCGCTGGGCGCCAGTCCGCGCTTCCCCCTTCTTGACAGGTCTTCGCCACGTGTCTCCCTCTGCCGCCCCCAAAGGTTTCGCGATAACGCGTTCAATTTTTCCTCGTCCGCACCTTTGCTGGTCGCGTTCTTGGCCGCGAGTGTGCGTTCATCTTGCTTCGGTCCAAGCGTTCCCGCGGCGCGTGTTGGGCAGCATGTTGGGCGCGATTCGCCCTCGTAACTTGCGCGCCCACCTTCTGTCTCCACTTTCTGTTCCGTTCCATTTTCCGTGCTCCACCTTCCTTCACTCTGTATGCGCTGTTCTTGTCTGCTTCGCGTTCGCAGAGTGTTTCCGCAAGCCTGCGGCCGTATGTCTGCGCGGCATGTCCGCCCGTTGCATGCGCGCTGCGTGCTTTTTATTCTGGCACGCGCGTCCTGTAGCTTGGCGGCCCTGCCGACGCCGTGCTTTGTTTTGTTTAGCGTCGCTACTTCGTCAAGCCTTGTCGCGGCAGGTACGCACTTTCCGTGCCCCGCGCGTCCCCACCACTGTGTGTCAAGTCGTCGTCGGCGCCATGCTCGCGCGCCAAACCTCTCGCCCTGTTTGTCCGTGGACGTTTTTTCTTTTTCGCGCGTTTTTGTTGCCTGGCCTTCAAGTGCCTCCGGATCGGCGGTTTCCCCGAAGCCTTCGTTCCCTTGTTGCCCGTTTGGTCTGTTCCCTTCCTTTGCCCTCGGTGTTCGCCTTGCCTCCGCGCCGCGTTGCTTGTTTTTTTGCCGCGACCCGGCCACTGTTACAGTGGTCGCCGTCGTTCCCGTGCTGCAATCCTGCACCTTCCTCGCTGCAGCAAGTCAAACACAACAAGCGGCGCTTCGCCAGCGCGACCTCTTTTTCGACGCTTTTTTTCCACGCGCCGCGTCTTACGCCGCTTTTCCGGCTGCGGCTCGCTGGGCGTTTGCTGCGCAACTGGTTTTCGGTTCGCCTTTCCCCTCACAGGCGCGCACGCCGAGTGCATCGTGCGCCACGCGCCGTTGTTGTGTGGTGCTTTTCTTCCCCTTGTGCTCGCGGATGCACGCCGTGGCCGAGCGCGGCTGACCTGGATGCGAAAAGCAGGCGCAGAGAAATGCGGGCTGTGTCATCGCCACAGGCCAGCGCGCTTTTCACCTCTGCTTCACCACCGCCGCTGCATTCACGTCTTCCACTGGTCGCGTTGCGCCGGTCTCACAGTGTCCCTTGCCACACGCCCGGCTGACGACAGGTGCCATTGTCGTTGCATGTGCGTCCAATCCCGCTGCATGTACCCTTTCGTGCCCGGCCCTGTCCTGTTGACGCTGTGTTGACGCGCTGTGTTGTTCTGTCCTCCTTGGTGCGTGTTGCCTTGGCTGCCCTATTTTTTGTGCTGTCTTTCTGTCCCCGCTGTACTGCGGCTCCTCTGTTGTGTTTGTTCTCTTGACCTCTTTGCACGGTGTTGTGTTCGTCTTGACCTGTTTTCCTGGTGGTTGTGTCTCGTTTTCTGAGCCTGCTTTGTCTTCACTGGCCGTTTTTATCTGTTGCTCCGCGTTCGTCTCCACCTCTGTGTGTCCGTTTTTTTTTGTGTGTGTGTCGTACCGCAGTTGGTCTTCGTGAGCGCAGTCTCTAGTCTGCTGGCGTGTTTTCCTGTGCGACTTTGTTCGCCGAACTGTTTTTTGCTTTCCTTGTTTGTTCTCTTTGCCGTCTGTCATTCCTTCCCCTGTGTTTTGTTGCTTCCTCTGTCTTGTGTGTTCAACCCTTTTCCTCTGTGCTCACTTCGGCTTCGTGTTGGTGTTTTTCCCTCCTCGTTTTTTTGTTGGCCCCACTTCGCTGAAGTTCCTTTCATGCAGCTCTTGCTTGTTGTTTCTTGTCCTTGCTGCCAGTGTCCCTGTCCTGCTGGTTGTCGGTTGCGATGCAAAAGGCGCTAATTCTCCTTCTGCTTTTTTCGTTGTGTTTCTTTTCGTTCTTTTTCGGTCTTTGTCATCTTGTTTGTTTTCCTTCCTGTTGTGCCTAGTCACTTTCCTTGGGCTGCGGCGCGCGTGTGTCTTGGTCTGCGTTGTGTGCTTGTGCGGTGTCTCTTTTGTTTTTGCGTTTTGTCTGTCTTCTGTGTCCTAGGTCCTTCGCCTTCTTTGGCTGGCTGGGTTTTGTGTTTGCGCTATTGTGTTGTTTTATGTCTTTCCCGCGCTGGCACCTGCGGCCTGTTGGTTCCTTGCAAGCCTACTGGCCTTCATGCGTCTCGCGCGCCAGCTTTTCGGTGTCTGCTGAGAGTGTTTTTATTTTTCCTGTACTTTCTTACCTTTTCCGCTTCCCTTCTTTTCTTTTTCTTTCTCTTGTCCGTGGTCCTGTGCGTTTTTTGTCCGTGGTCGCCTCGTTCTTGTTGGGGCGCACCTCGGCCTTTTTGTTTGTGTGCTTCTTGCGTTTGTTTGTGACGTTGTGTGTCTTTATCACCGCTTCTTCTTCCTGTTTCGGTGTGTGTTGTTGTGTTTGCTTGGCTTCCTTTTGTGCGTTTCCTGTCTTTGCGGTGTGTTTTCCAGGTGCTCCGCGCTCTGTTTGTCGCCCTTTGTGCATGCGCCCTTTTTTGGTCGCGTCCGCGTGTGCCCTTAGTTTCGCATTGCTGTCTTTCTTTTTGTCTGTCCTCGTTTTGTCGTCATGTGCGTGTGTGCATTGCGCTTGTCGTGTTCGCGGTGTGCTGGTTCTGGTGTCTTTCTTGTCACCCAGTGTCTTCCGCGTTTTCCGTGTTCTGCGAGGCTTCCGCCTTGTTTTCTTTGTCCCTACTGCCGTTTTTCCTCGGTTGGGCCTTGCGTCTTTGTTGCGTTTGT